>SJYX01016887.1:361918-413165 GCA_006410675.1 Oreotragus oreotragus
TGATCCACACAGTCAAAGGCTTTGGCATAGTCAATAAAGCAGAAATAGATGTTTTTCTGGAACTTTCTTGCTTTTACGATGATCCAGCGGATGTTGGCAATTTGATCTCTGATTCCTCTGCCTGTTCTAAAACCAGCTTGAACATCAGGGAGTTCACAGTTCACATATTGCTGAAGCCTGGCTTGGAGAATTTTGAGCATTACTTGCATTTGAGATGAGTGCAGTTTTGCAGAAGTTGGAGCATTCTTTTTAACTGGAATGAAAACTGACCTTTTCCAGTCCTGTGGCCACTGCTGAGTTTTCCAAAGTTGCTGCCATATTGAATGCAGCACTTTCACAGCGTCATCTTTGAGGATTTGAAATAGCTCAACTGGAATTCCATCACCTCCACTAGCTTTGTTTGTAGTGATGCTCCTATTACTAGGTGCTGTAGTGATGCTCCTATTACTAGGTGCATGCATATATGTTGACAAGAGTAAATATCTTCTTCTTATAGTGCTTATCATTACATAGTGTCCTTTATCATCCTTTGCAGCCTCTGGTTTAAAGTTTGTTTTGTCTGACACAGGTATTGTGCTTTGTCATTTACATTTTCAGGGAATATCTTTTCCTACTCAGTCTGTGTGTGTCTTTTGCCCTAAAGTGGGTCTCTCATAGGCAACATATTGCATGCTGTTTTTTAATCCAGTTTTCCACCCTGCATCTTTTGATTAGAGCAGTTAGCCCATTGACATTTAAGATAATTATTTTTTTTACTGGCGTATAACTTCTTTACAGTGTTAGTTTCTGCTGTACATCAGTGTGAATCAGCCATGTGTTTACATATATCCCTTCCCTCTTAAGCCTCCCTCTCACCCCTCTCGGTCATCACAGAAGCAAGGTCATTATTCATAGGTGTATTTATTGCCATTTTAAACCTTGCTTTCTGTATTTGCCTTTTCCCCCTTTTCCTTTTGCAGTTTGGTGATTTCCTTTTATTTTATGCTTTTGTGCTCTTGTGAATCTATTTTGTTTTTGACTTGTGCTTACCCTGTTTTTCAAATATGTNGTCATCACAGAAGCAAGGTCATTATTCATAGGTGTATTTATTGCCATTTTAAACCTTGCTTTCTGTATTTGCCTTTTCCCCCTTTTCCTTTTGCAGTTTGGTGATTTCCTTTTATTTTATGCTTTTGTGCTCTTGTGAATCTATTTTGTTTTTGACTTGTGCTTACCCTGTTTTTCAAATATGTTAAACCCTTCATATATCTACTTACTTTAAACTGGTAATCATAGACTCAAACACATTCTGAAAAAAAATCTACATTTTAATCTCCTCCCTCATTTTATGATTTTGATGTCCTCTTTTACATCTTCATATTTATCCTTTTGCTGTTCATTGTGGTTATTGTAACCTTTTTAAAATCTGTATACCAGCTTTATTTAAGTGATTTACTTTTTGACTAATTTTCTTTTACTATAACTTTTCTATTTAGGGAAGACCTTGCAGTATTTCTTTCATAATAGGTTTAGTATTACTGCCTTCTTTTTTTGCTTGTCTGAGAAATTCTTTATCTCTGCTTCTATTTGAATGATAATGCTGTTGGCTAGAGTATTCTAGATTATAGATTTTCTCTTTCAGGACTTCAATATATATTTTGCTACTTCCTTCTGGCCTGCAATGTTTCTGTAGAGAAGTCAGCTGATTGTTTTTCTCTTACTGCCTTTAAAATGCTAACTTTTGCCATTTTAATTATGTCTTGGTGTAGCTCTGTTTGGGACCCTTTGTGCTTTCTATACCTGGGTAGATTTACTTCTTTAGTTTGGGAAGTTTTCAGAAATACTTTAAAATATATTTTCAGTCCCCCTTCTTCCCACCAGGAGGGTGTGGGAGCCTTTGGTCTTTCACGGTTCCCTCCAAGGGGTGCAGGTCCTGCCCAGATTCCTTTCTCTTATTTTGGTCCTGCCTGGTTATATGGAGATTCTTTTTGTCCTTTCAGAAGTGTGATGTCTTCTGCCAGCATTCTCTAGGTATGCTGTGAAACTTGTTCCATGTGTAGATGTATATTTTGATGTATTTGTGGGAGGAGGCGAACTTCTTCCATCTGGATCACTCTGTTTTGAATGGAGAAGAAATGGTGATCTGGAAATCTTTGTCCTGAATTAGTTATTGTATAAGAAACCTTGCTTATCACAAGTATGGAAGTTTATTCTATTCCACTTTCTATCTCTTTGCTTAAGATTGGAACTATGAACATCTGGTTCTCAGCAAAACTGTTTAAGATGCAAACAGCTCTACTTCTTAGAGTATGGAGAATGTTTGTGTATGTTCCAGCTCATGTTTCCACACCCAGAGTTGGGGCTTCCCAGGTGGTGCTGGCGGTTAAAGAACCCACCTGCCAATCAGGAAGCATAAGAAACATGGGTTCAATCTCTGGGTCAGGAGGATTCCCCTGGAGAAGGGAATGGCAGCCCACTCCCGTATTCTTGCTGGAGAATCTCGTGGACAGAGGAGCCTGGCGGGCTACAGTCCATGGCGAAATGAGAATCTTACATGACTGAAGTGACTTGTGTATGTGCTGCTTGTTACATTTCCACATCTAGAGTTACCTTTTTTACAACTCCTTAGTGTATCATGGAGAAGGCAATGGCAGCCCACTCCAGTACTCTTGCCTGGAAAATCTCATGGACGGAGGAGCCTGGTAGGCTGCAGTCCATGGGGTCACTAAGAGTCAGACACGACTGAGCGACTTCACTTTCACTTTTCCCTTTCATACATTGGAGAAGGAAATGGCAACCTGCTGCAGTGTTCTTGCCTGGAGAATCCCAGGGACGGGGGAGCCTGGTGGGCTGCCGTCTGTGGGGTTGCACAGAGTGGGACACGACTGAAGTAACTTAGCAGCAACAGCAGGCTGATTGTTAACTTCGCTGGTTCCGCCCTTAATTATGGGGGAATTTCCCCTTCCCGCCTCTCGCCAACTAAGAGTAGAGCTTTTGCCCCTTTCTCTTGCAGGTATGGCTATTCGAGGTCTTGACAAGACTGGAGGTGGGTTCACTTGGGCAATGATACATGAAGCAAGCCCGAGTGGGCTCCGCTCTGCTGGGCAGTACTGTGTGTAGACACAGAGAAAGCCTAGTTTGGTCCCTGTTCTTAGCAAGTGGCTTCTCCAGTGAAATCAGGGGCTCTGAGATTTATGACTACTTGGCCTTCAGACAATGTCCCTTGTGCTCACCCTGCTTCTCTTGGGCAGTGGCCTAAAGCCTTCTAGACTGCTTCTCCAGGATCAACCCCCAGCCTCTCAAGAGGCTTTCTGGTAATCCCCTCTTGTTGGAAAATCCCTCCTCACCTACTTCCCTTTTTTCTCAGAAGCATTATTTCCCTTCATGTTGCTTTCTTCTCCAGGGGTACTTACACGATAGACCTTGATAGTTTAGAAGGTAATTTCCTCATTAAAACTTGGCAGTTTTGCCCTCCTTGGGAGTGAGGAGAGCTTAACTTCAAATCCTCTGAAACTGAAGTTAGATTTCTGCATTCCTTCTCTCCAGTGCAGACAAGCTGGGGGAAACAGCGTTTCTAGTCAGCAGCTTGAAATATCACAAGCTACTGCAAAATACTCACATGAAAGGGGATCAAAGGCCAGCAGAGGAGAACCAGACATCCTTGAACTAGAGACAAGGCCGACTTGGGACACAGAGGCGGTGGGTGGGGGTGGGGAATTACATAGCGATAACACACAACACAAGAGATGGAAAAGAATTTGTTAGGTAGTATTCACTTGTCTCCTCCACTGGACTATAAATTCCTCAGTGGCCGTGATTGTGGCAGTCAACTCTCTGTTCTCAGCATTTAGGTATAGAATTATTAACACCTACTAAGTGCTCAATAAATATTTGCCTGAAATGAACTAAACTTATCAAGCTATTTCCATGACAGGAATTTATAGGTGTGAGCAAAGTCCCCAAGATGTCTTAAAAGTCTTACATATCTCGAACAACTGGAACCTTTAGAGGGTTAGAGATATATTGGAACATTTAATGAATGCGTATCAGTGAAGGCCCTAGGAAAATGAAAAGAAAGACAAATATAAAGGAGATAGGCAGAAAAGTACCTGGATGTCAAATGTAAAGTGGTAGTTCTCTTATTCCAAAGCTCATCAGAACAAACAATGTCTTTAATATAACTCTAGTTGATCTAATTAGAGCAGATTTAAAAACATCATAAATAGTCTTATTTCCAAAATAAAGAACCTTTTTCTCAAAATGATGAAGGCAACAGGACAGAAATTACAAAACAGAAATGTCAAGTAGATTTTGGAATCTGGCTGAATCAGAGAACCAGGCATCACTGTCCACTAAGGTTCAACCTGGTCAACACAAGGATTTGTATTGTGGGAATATTATTGTTGTTTTTCAAATATATTGTAGTAAAACCCTTAACTTGAGTTTTCCACTGAACAAATTTTCAAGTGTATGATATAGTATTGCTACGTGTCCAACAACTGGAATTATTCTGCCTGTGTAACTTTTAAATTTTTCTCCCCCCCCACCCACTGTCTTTCACTTATCTTTGCCTTCAACATCACCTCTAGTTACGTTCTTCAGTTCTCATTTTTTAAAGATGTAATTGGACATGACATTTCTTTTACCTTGTTAACTCTATGTGTCGTTTTCTAGCCTATCAAATTATTCATCATCATTCTGGAGTTCTCCCCTGATGGAAGGGTCAACAGTAAAAGATGACATTCAACTTACTTCTCACCACTCCCAGTCTACATAGGAAACTTTTCTATATATTCTAAGGGTATTCTGTTCCTCTCTCTTAGACCATGCACCACTCTACAAAATTACTTGTTCACTCATAGTGATATGTCACCCTCTCTAGCTTCTTACCTCTTTAAAGGCAAAACATTTCTTCAAAATCCTCAAACTTAGTACAGTGCCTGATGTGTATTTAATAACTGATGAATGAAGGTGAGGGGAGAGAGAGAAGACAGGAGAAAAGAGGAAAAGGAAGGAAGAAGGAGAAAAAAAGTAAATTCATTTTGGAGAATTCTATTCATAAAAGAGAAGAATAAGATATTAAAATTGTGGAAACCAATTATTCCTATGCACTCGTATGACAAAATCACTCTAATGACTCCTCAGTATGATCTCTTGAAATGACCTGGCTAATTGGAGAGCATATTTTGAGTTGTGGAGAAATGGGCCAGTTTAAGCAACTATTTGTTTTTTAAAAGTCTCCAATTTCTAAAAATATGACCATCAACAACAAACACTAGGCCAAACTAACCAAACAAAAACAAATTTCATTTTGGTTATCAGGCAATTTGGGGAAATTTTCAGTTTTGATTCTTCAGGGGAATTCATTTTTTAAAATTTCTTTTTGTACATATAGTGATTATCTTGATGATTGCCTTTCTAATAAATAACCTTTTGAAAATTATTCTCTTTGAGTTAATGAACTGGCTTATTAAGTTACGTTGGGAAAACAGTTTTCTGTTCTTAAAGTATTAATCCGGGAAACATGGGCATTGTGAATCCTGAGATCACTAAGANGCTTTTTCAGCATTACTGGTTGGGGCAAAGACTAGGATTATTGTGATACTGAATGATTTGCCTTGAAAATGAACAGATTATCTGTCATTTTTGAGACTGCACCCAAGTACTTCTTTTCAGACTCTCTTGTTGACTATGATGGCTACTCCATTTCTTCTAAGGGATTCCTGACCACAGTAGTAGATACGATGATCATCTGAGTTAAATTCGCCCATTCCAGTCCATTTTAGTTCACTGATTCGTAAAATGTCAGCATACTTGAAGACCATTCAACTTCAGCTTTTTCAGCATTACTGGTTGGGGCAAAGACTAGGATTATTGTGATATTGAATGATTTGCCTTGAAAATGAACAGAGATTATCTGTCATTTTTGAGACTGCACCCAAGTACTGCATTTCAGACTCTCTTGTTGACTGTGATGGCTACTCCATTTCTTCTAAGGGATTCCTGACCACAGTAGTAGATATGATGATCATCTGAGTTAAATTCGCCCATTCCAGTCCATTTTAGTTCACTGATTCGTAAAATGTCAGCATTCACTCTTGCCATCTCCTGTTTGATGTCTTCCAGTTTGTCTTGATTCATGGACCTAACGTTCTTGTTCTTTACAGCATTGAACTTTACTTACTTCCATCACCAGTCACATCCACAACTGGGTGTTTTTGCTTTGCTCCATCTCGTCACTCTTTCTGGAATTATTTCTCCACTGATCTCCAGTAGCATATTGGGCACCTACCGACCTGGGGAGTTCATCTTTTTGCCTTTTCATATTCTTCATGGGGTTCTCAGGCCAAGAATACTGAAGTGGTTTAGCATTCCTTTCTCCAGTGGACCACGTTTTATCAGAACTCTCCACTATGACCCGTCCATCTTGGGTGGCCCCACACAGCATGGCTCACAGTTTCACTGAGTAGACAAGGCTGTGGTCCATGTGATCAGATTGGTTAGTTTTCTGTGATTGTGGTTTTCAGTCTGTCTTCCCTCTGATGGAGAAGGATAAGAGGCTTATGGAAGCTTCCTGATAGGAGGAGACTGAAGGGGAAGCTGGGTCTTGTTCTGATGGACAGGGCCAAGTTCCCTCCTTGTCATTTGACCCAAGGCCAAATTATGGTGGAGGTAATGAAGATAATGGCAGTCTTCTTCAAAAGATCCCATGGCACTGCTGCACTCCGTCCCCCAACCGTGCAGCAGGCCACCACCAACCCATGCCTCCACCAGAGACTCCCAGGCAAGTCTAGGTCAGTCTCTTGTGGGGTCACTGCTCCTTTCTCCTGGTGCTCACAATGTTCTGTTTGTGCCCACGAAGAGTTTGCTTCCCAGTCCTATGCAAGTTCTGGTGGCTCTATGGTGGGGTTAATGACGACCTCCTTCAAGAGGGCTTATGCCATACCCAAGGCTGTTGTACCCAGAGCTCCTGTGGCAGTCCACTGCTGACCCGTACCTCCTCAGGAGACAAACAGTTCAGTCTCTGGGTCCTGGTGTGCACAAGGTATGTTTGCGCCCTCTGAGCATCTCGGGCCGGTATAGGGTTTGATTCTAAATGTGATTTCGCTCCTCCTACCGTCTTGCTGGGGCTTCTCCTTTGCCCTTGGACATGGGGTAGCTCCTCAAAGTCACTCCAGTGCCTACCATCTTGCTGGGGAAATAGCTGTGAAAACAATAGAAGCAAAAGGCGAAAAGCAAAGATATACCCATTTGAATGCAGAGTTCCAAAGAATAGTGAGGAGAGATGAGAAAGCCTTCCTCAGTGATCAATGCAAAGAAATAGGGAAAACAACAAAATGGGAAAGACTAGAGATCTCTTCAAGAAAATTAGAGATACCAAGGGAACATTTCACACAAAGATGGGCACAATAAACGACAGAAACGGTAGTTGAGCTATTCTAAATCCTGAAAGATGATACTGTAAAAGTGCTGTACTCAATATGCCAGCAAATTTGGAAAACTCAGCAGTGGTCATAGGACTGGAAAAGGGCAGTTTTCATTCCAGTCCCAAAGAATGCTCAAACTACCACACAATTGCACTCATCTCACATGCTACTAAAGTGATGCTCAAAATTCTCCAAGCCTGGCTTAAACAGCACGTGAACCGTGAACTNAACTCCAATACTTTGCATCAGGTGGCCGAAGAACTGACTCATTGGAAAACATTGAAGGCGGGAGGAGAAGGGGACGACAGAGGATGGGATGGTTGGATGGCATCACTGACTCCATGGACAGAATTTGAGTAAACTCCAAGAGCTGGTGATGGACAGGGAGGCCTCACGTGCTGCAGTCCCTGGGGTCAGAGTCGGACACGACGGAGTGACTGAAGAGATGTTCTGGTAACTTGACGGCCTTCTCGGGTGAGTGGTAGAGCATCCACCTGCCAGGCACGTTCAGCCCCTAGGCCAGGAAGATTCCCCTGGAGAAGGAAGTGTTCACCCGCACCAGTGTTCTTGCCTGGGAAATCCCATGGACAGAGGGGCCTGGAGGACTGCAGTCCATCCAGTGACAGAAGAGGTGGACACAACTTAGCCACTAAATAAGAAAGCACTTGACAGTTTTTATTTTAAACTCTATATTTGTGCTAAACGTTTTATGACTTGGTTGGATTCCTAGCCCTTATAGTATCTTTAGACAAATCAGTTCCTTGTTTAGGTCTCATTTTCTTGATCTGTAAAATGTGGATGACAACAACACTGAACCAGAGAGGCTTAAATGAGATAATGTGTGTAAAGCACTTAGCACATTGTCTTGGCATAGAGTAAGTACTTGGCTTGTTAGTAATATTTATTGGAAGCTGCCATAGTTTTTCAAGTAGATAGTACAGTTAGGATCTGGGATTTTTAAAGCATCTTGGATTTGAAAGATAATGATATGCCACTTATCAGAAGGCTTCTGGAACAGCAGAATGTAAAAGGAAGGAAAAAAATGGGGCTCTGGTTCAAGATGGCAATGTAGGCTAATCCTGAGCCAACCTCCTCCCAGACATGCTGAGTCTGTAACTACCTGTGTAACAGCTTCCTCTTGATAAAACCTAAGAGCTGGCTGAGTACTGTACATTAAGCAAACAAGAAAAACCATATTGATATTGGGTCTTCACCCCTGGTATGGAGACCCAGATGCAAAGTGGAACTCAAAACCCACAGCTTTTTCTGAGGAGCAAAGGGTTTTAACTACACATCCGGCATCCCAACTTTTTAAAAACTTGGACCTGAGAGATGAGTCCCAAAAACATCTAGCTCTGAAACCCAATTGGGCTAGTGTNAGTGGAACTCAAAACCCACAGCTTTTTCTGAGGAGCAAAGGGTTTTAACTACACATCCGGCATCCCAACTTTTTAAAAACTTGGACCTGAGAGATGAGTCCCAAAAACATCTAGCTCTGAAACCCAACTGGGCTAGTGTCCACAAGACTCACAAGACTAGTGATCTGAGACTTACCTGGCTCAGGGCCCAACTCAGAGGCAGCCCGTCCTCAGCCTTGAAGTAAAGGCTCATTGCTAATATTAAGAGTTGATCTAAGGGGTAGGCATCTAATTTAACACACCTCCAAGAGCTTGTGGGAATTCCCTCCAGGGATGGAGACCAGTGGGCACCATCTTCACACTATCCCTTTGCTGAACTGCTGACGAACACCATTATCTCCTGGAAGGAGTGTTTACATGTCCCCTGATATCTGCAGCTGCTGCCCAGGGAACACCCCCTGATTACTGGGCTCTGAAGGTCAGGAGATCTTATGTTTGGTCCCATTATAATAAGAGCTGTAGAGACAGTACCTGACACCTCCCAACACTGCACAGATAGCCCCCGCAAAGAGGGTGTGTGAGAGAGGCCTGTGGGGCAGATACCTAGTGGCCCCGTGGAGATCCTCTCAGGGAACAGAGGCTGCGGACACAACCATCGTGCTGTCTCTCTGCCACATTCCAGCTCACTGTTATCTCCCATCCCTGATTGGACCCTGGTTTTTACAGCTTCCATTGAGGGATATATTTGCATGGGCTGGTTCTTGAGACCAGTGAGGTTACACTTGCAGGTTTCACTGAACTATCATCAACAGAGAGGGCGTTCTTAAATAGCCACCACCCCCAGGACACAGCAAGAGGCAGCAGACCCAGGAGCTCAGCCTTTGTGTTAAAGAGGGTGTTTTCAGGAGAGCATAATCTGATGGGCACCATCTTTGTGCTCTCCTTGTGCCTCACTGCAGCTGTTATCACCTAATAAAGAACTTACCTGGGGGCCAGCAGGACTTAATGCTTGCTGTCCTGCAGGACTATGTATTTGCAAACTTCAAAAGATTTTGCCAGGGGTGGAGACAAAGTGGTAAAGTAGAAGGACTTAAGCTCACCTCTCTCGAAAACACCAGAATCACAACTAACTGCTGAACAGCCGTCAACAACAAAAAGACATGAACCTACCAAAAAAGATATTCTACACCTGAAGATAAAGAAGGAGCCACAAATAGATGGTAGGAGGGGTGCTTATAGCTTATAATTAAATCTCATACCTGCCAGGTGGGTGACCCACAGATTGAAAAATAATTATATCACAGAGGTTTTCCCTTAGGAGTGAGTTCTGAGCCCCACATGAGGCTCCCCAGCCTCCTTTTCCTGACGCTAGACAAGGAGCCCCAGAGTATTTGCCTATGAATGGAGGTGCAAACTGATACAAGAAATGTCTAGTAAAGAGCTGGAGGACTTCCCTGGTGGTCCAGTGGTTTCGATTCTGAACTTCCACTGCAGGGGTCAGTGGGCTTGAGTGTAGCCATTCCATAGGACAAGGGAAACAAACTCCACTCTTGGGGGCCACACACAAGGTTTGGGACAGACCTACGTGTGGATCTTGGAGGGTCCCTGGGAGAAGGTGCAGGTTGGCTGTGGCTCACTGTGGGGGCAAGTTAACTGATGGCCGAGTTTGCAGGAAATACTCATCAGGGTGAGCTCTCCCAGAGGTCACCATTTTGGCAAGGCCTGGCCCCGACTACAGCCTGTAGGCTCCAGTGCTGAGTGGCCTCAGGCCAAACAACCTGCAGGGTAGAGACAGACTCAGCCATCAGCAAACAGGCTGCTTAAAGTCCTCCTGACTCCGCAGCTACCTGGAAACATGCTTCTCGAGATAGCCCTGCTCACCAGACATAGACCCAGCTCCACCCACCAGTGGGCAGGCACCCATCCCTCCCATGAGAAAATCTGCACAACGCCTGGAGCAACCTCACCCACCACAGTATGGACACCAGAAGCAAGAGCTACAACAGTCCTGCAGTCTGAAGAGAACAGGCACAAACACAGAAAATCAGACAAAATCAGACGGCTAAGAAATGCATTCCAGATGAAGAGCCAAAACCTAAGAGCAACAACTGAGTGAAGAGGGGCAGTCTACGTGGAAAAGAATTCAGAGCAGTGCTATCGAAGTAAAGATGATCCAAGGCCGCAGAAAGAGTGGGGGCACAAACTGATATAAGACATGGCTAATAAAGAGCTGGGAGACTTCCCTGGTGGTCCAGTGAGTTAGATTCTGTGCTTCCAGTGCAGGGGTCATGGGTTCGATCCCTGGTTGGGGATGCATGGTATAGCCAAAAAGAGAAAAAAAAGCTTTTAAGAACAAACAGATGAAAAATACCTAGAAATCAGTTGCAGATAAATAAGGCAGTAGAACAAATGGAACAAACTGAAAAATTAGTGGAAATCATTGCTGTGGAAGAGAAGAAAGAAAAATGAAAAGACATGAGGACGGAGACCTCTGGAACAACATTAAATGCACCAACATTCACATTATAGTGGTCCCAGAGGGAGAAAGAGAAAGGACCTTAGAAAACATTTTAAGAGAGAATGTCCAAGAACTTTCCCCAAACGGGAGAGGAGATACTCAAGTCCAGGAAGCAGAGAGTCCCAGACAAGATAAACCCAAGGAGGAATACACTGAGAGACCTTAATCAAGCTAACGAGAACATATTAAAAGCAACAAATAGCATGAAAGGGAATCCCCATAAGGTTACCAGCTGATTTTTCAGGAGCAATTCTGCAGACCAGAAGGGAGTGGCATGTTACATTTAAAATGATGAAAGATTAAAAATCTACAAGCAAGAATACTCTACACAGAAAGGCACTTATTCACATTAGAGAAATCAAAAGCTTTACAGAATTCAGCACCATCAAAACAGCTTTACAACAAATGCTAAAGAAACTTCTTTAGATGGAAAAGAAAAGGCCCCAACTAGAAACAAGAAAATTATGAGTGGGAAAACTCACCGATAAAGGCACACATTAAGATAGGAAATCATCCACATACAAATCTGATATCAAAACCAGCAATCACGAAAAGAGTACAAATGTAAGATATTAGAAATGCATTTGAAATTGAGGCTAACAACTTAAAACAATTTTGTGTGTGTGTGCATATATATATATATAGAGAGAGCGCTATATAAAACCTCATGTTAATGGCAAACCGAAAATCTACAGTAGATACACACAAAAAGGAATGCAAACACAACACTAAAGATAGTCTTCAAATCACAAGAGAACAAAAGAAGGCGGCCTATGAACAGAAATCCAAACCAGTTAACCAAATGGCAGTATGAACATACATATCAGTAATTAGTGTAAGTGTAAATGGATTGAATGCTGCAACCAGAAAACACACAGACTGCTCGAATGGATACGAAAGAATAGAAGTTACTACAGACCCCACAGAAATTCAAAGGCTCATGAGAGACTACTACAAGCAATTACATGCCAATGAAATGGACTCTCTAGAAGAAAGGGACAAATGTTTAGAAAGATACACGCTCCCAGGATTGAACAAGAAATAGAAAATATGAAAGACAATCACAAGTACTAAAAGTAAAGCTGAGTAAAAAAACTCCCAACAAAAATCCATGACCAGATGGCTCGGCTTCATAGCTAAGTTCTATCAAATTTAGAAAAAGTTACCTGGCCTTCTGAAATGATTCCAAAAAACTGCAGAGGAAGGAACACTCCCAAATTCATTCTATGAGGCTGCCAATCACCCGATACCAAAATCAAAGATACCACAAAAAAATTAAATTACAAGCCAGTATCCCGATGAATATAGGCACAAAAATCTTTAACAAAATACTGGCAAACTGAACCCAACCATATAGTAAAAGGATCATACACCACGACCAAGTGGGATTTATTCCAGGGATGCAAGGGTTTTTCAGTATCCACAAATCAATCAGTGTAATATGACACATCAACAAATTGAGAATAAAAACCATATGATCATCTCAACAGATGCAGAAAAAGCCTTTGACAAAATTCAACATCCATTTATGATGAAGACTCTCCAGAAAGTGGGCATAGAGGGAACCTACTTCAACATATTAAAGGCCATATATGACAAAATCACAGCAGTGAAAAGTTGAAAGCATTTCCTCTAAGATCAGGAACCAGGCAAGGATGTCCACTCTTGCCACTTTTATTCAACATAGATTTGAAGGTCCTAGCCATGGCAATCAGAGAGTGAATCTAGCTGCTTAACCGAGACCCCCTTCTCTCTGGGACACTGATAAGTCTTGGCACACCCTCAGTTACTGGGAGCTATTACAAATATAATAGGCTGCTTTGACAATCAGAAGATTTGAGAAGCAACCAGGAGTTAGGGAAGGGTTGAATGACAAGATTCATCTCCTACGTGAGGCTATTCCTTCAAGACTGGGAGAGACAATTGTTTCATCTAATGCATAGAAACCAACCCAGAGAAAAGCAGAATGAAGAAAGAGAGGCATGTGTTCCAAGTGAAAGAACAAGATAAAAACCTCAGGGGAAAAACCTTAATGAAACGGAGATAAGTACCTAATGATGAGTTCAAAGTAACAGTCACATAGATGCTCCCCAAACTCCGCTCCGAGCGCGGTGGGGCACACCAGTCACAGAGCTGAGGGACACAGCAGCACAACTGAAAATACAGTAGAGCGTTTCAGTGGTAGACTAGGCGGAGCAAAGGGACTCGAGGGAAAGGCAGGGACTTACCCAGTCAGGAGAGAAGCCAAAAAAGGAAAAAGTAAAGGTAGCTTCAGAGACTTACGGGATGCCGCCAGGCAGACGGGCACTCTCGTCATAGGAGCCCCAAGAGCAGAAGACAGGGGAAAGGCTAAAACTAACTTGATGAAATAACGGCTGAAAACTTCCCTACGTGAGGGTAGGAAATGGATATCCAGATGCAGAAAGCCCAGTGATCCAGATGAGATGAGCCCAAAGAGACCCACATCAAGACACGTTATAATTAAAAACACCAAAAGCTAAAGATAAGGGGAGAATCTTATAAGCAGCAAGAGTTATATACATGTGACCCCCCGCCCCATGAGACTATCAGCAGAAACTTTGCAGATCAGAAAGCAGTGGCATAATATAGCGGAAGTGTGAAGAAAAAAAAAGCTTGTAACAAAGAACTCTACCGAGTGGAGTTATTCAGAATTGAAGAGTTTTCCAGATTAGCAAGTCTAAATGAGTTCAAGCATGGCTACACTGGCTTTACAAGAAATGTTAAAAGGACTTCTTTAGGCTGAAAAGAAAGGATGCTAATTAGTAACAAGAAAACTTAGGAAAGAGTAAGTTTCACTGAAAAAGCAAATATATAGTCAAGGTAGTGAGTGGATCAACCCAGAGAAGGCAATGGCACCCCACTCCAGTACTCTTGCCTGGAAAATCCCATGAACGGCAGAGCCTAGTAGGCTGCAGTCCATGGAGTCGCTAAGAGTCGGACACGACTGAGCGACTTCGCTTTCACTTTTCACTTTCATGCATTGGAGAAGGAAATGGCAACCCACTCCAGTGTTCTTACCTGGAAAATCCCAGGGACGGGGGAGCCTGCTGAGCTGCCGTCTATGGGGTCGCACAGAGTCAGACACGGCTGAAGCGACTTAGCAGCAGCAGCGGATCAACCACTTAAAAGGTTGAGGCAAAAGTAGCGAAAAGATTACAACTGTATACTAGCTAAAGAACATATAAGACAAAGAGATGTAAAAGGTGGCATCAAAAACATAAAACTTTGTGGAGGGAATCAACATGTAGAGATNGCTGAAGCGACTTAGCAGCAGCAGCGGATCAACCACTTAAAAGGTTGAGGCAAAAGTAGCGAAAAGATTACAACTGTATACTAGCTAAAGAACATATAAGAAAGAGATGTAAAAGGTGGCATCAAAAACATAAAACTTTGTGGAGGGAATCAACATGTAGAGATTTAGAATGCAGTCAAACTTAAGTTATCAACTGAAAATAGAATATATAATAAACCACATGGAAAGCACAATCCTATAGCAGATAAGCAGAAGATGAAGAGAAAGGAATCTAAGCATACCACTAAAGAAACTCAAATGCAAGTGGAAGAAAACACCAGAAGGAAGAATAGAGAGTCAATAGATGCAGGAAAAGTATTTGACAAAATTCAGCATCCATTTATGAGAAAGACTCTTAACAAAGTGGCTATAGTGAGAACTTACCTCAACATAATTAAGACCACAGCCAACATCATACCAAAAAAGGTGAAAGGTTTTCCTCTAAAATCAAAAACAACAGCAATGCCCACTTTGGCCACTTTTATTCAAGTGGTTTTGGAGATCCTAGCCAGAGAAATTAGTCAAGAAAAAGTATAACAAAAAGTATCTGAATTGTAAAGGAAGTAGTAAAACTGTCACTATTTGTAGAAGACATATTACTATATATAGGAAACCCTACAGACTCAGAAACACTGTTAGGTCTAATACACAAATTCAGTTAAGATACAGGGTACAAGGTCAAAAACCTGTTGCATTTTTATACACTAACAATCAGAAATTAAGAAAACAGTCTCATTTACAACTGCATCAGAAAAAATACCTACAAGTAAATTTAACTAAGGAGGTGAAAGGCCTGTACACTTAAAAACCATAAGACAGAATCATTTTTGAATGACAATGAGCACACAAAGAAATGGGAAGATATTTCATGCTCATATACTAGAAGAATCTTATAAAGATGTCTGAATTACCCAAAACAAACTATAGATTCAGTGTAATCCCTACTAACAGTCCAATAGCACTTTTCACAGAAATAGAACAGAGTCGTACAATTTCTTTGGAATCACAAAAGGCATCAAATAGCCAAAGCAGTCTGGAGAAAGAATAATAAAACTGGAGGTATCATACCCCCTGATTTCAAATTATATTACAAAACATGAAAACAGACACCTAGATCAATGGAACAGAATAGCCCAGAAATTAACCCACACATATACAGTCAATTAATTTTTGAAAAGAGCTAAGAATATACAATGGGGATAGGACAGCCTCTTCAATAAAGTGGTTTTGGGAAAACTGGTTAGCCACATGCAAAAGAATGAAAAGTGAAAGTGAAGTCGCTCAGTCGTGTTCGACTCTTTGTGACCCCGTGGACTGTAGCCCACCAGGCTCCTCCGTCCATGGGATTCTCCAGGCAAGAATATTGGAGTGGGTTGCCATTTCCTTCTCCAGGGGATCTTCCCGACCCAGGGTTCGAACCCAGGTCTCCTGCATTGCAGGCAGACGCTTTAACTTCTGAGCCAACTGGGCCACTATCTTATACCATACACAAAGCTTAATTCAAAATGGATTAAAGCCATGAGTGTAAAATCTGAAACCATAAAGTTACTAGAATAAAACATATGTGGTAATCATTGCTACATCAGTCTTAAGCCATGAGTGTAAAATCTGAAACCATAGTTACTAGAATAAAACATGTGGTAATCATTGCTACATCAGTCTTCTCAATGATTTTTTAAAAATCTGACTCCAAAACAACAAAAGCAGAAATGAACAAGTGGGACCTCATCAAACTTGAAAGCTTGCACACAGCAAAGGAAAGCAGCAAAATAAAAAGGCAACTTACTGAATGACTGTTTCCCTGGTGGCTCAGACGGTTAATAGTTTGCCTGCAGTGCAGGAGACCTGGGTTTGATCCCTAGGTTGGGAAGATCCTCTGGAGAAAGAAATGGCAGTCCATTCCATATTCTTTCCTGGAGAATCCCATGAACAGAGGAGCCTGGCAGGCTATAGTCCTTGGGGTCACAAAGAGTTGGATACGACTAAGCAACTAACTTTCAAGTAAGTTTCACTTACTGAATGATAGAACATATTTCGAAATCATACGTCTGATAAGGGGTTAGTGTACACATGTAAAGAACTCATACAGCTCAATAAGAACAACAGAACAATCAGATTAAAAAATTGGCAAAGGGGACTTCCCTGGTGGTCCAGTGGCCAAGACTGCATGTTCCCAAAGCAGGGGGCCCAGGTTTGATCCCTGGTCAGGGAGCTAGATCCCACATGTCCCAACTAAAGGTCCCACATGCCCCAGCCAAGACCAAGCACAGCCAAATAAATAAAAATAAATAATAAGTAAATATTTTAAATTGGCAAAGGATCTGAATAGACAATTTTCAATAAGAATACAAATGGCCAAAAAATGCATAGAAAGATGCTCAGCATCACTAATCATCAGGAAAATGCAAAACAAAACCACAGTGAGATACCACCTCCCACTTGTTAGAATGACTACTATCAAAGCTTTTCCTCTATGCTCAGAAACAAAACAAGGATGCCCACTATCACAAGAAATAACAAGTGTTGGGGAGGATGTGGAGAAAAGGGAACTCTTGTGCACTGTATGTGAGAATGTAAATTGGTGCAGCTCCTACGGAAAACAGTATGGAGGTTCCTCAAAAAATTAAAAACAGAAGGACCATATAATCCTGCAGCTCCACTTCTGTGTATTTATCCAAAGAAAACAAAAATCCTAACTGGAAGAGACATCTGCACCCCCTGTTCACAGCAGTATTTACCACAGCCAAGATGCGGAACCAAGCTAAGTGCCCGCTGATGGATGAGGAAACGGAGGAGATGCTGTGTATACACACAGTGGAGAATCGCTCAGCTGTTACAGAGGAAAGCTTCGGAGTTGTGACAGTGTGGATGCACCCTGGAGGGTGCTATGCTAAGTGCAGTAAGTCAGAGAGAGACAGATACTGTGCATGGTCCCTTACATCCGTAAGCTAAAACCAAAAGAACCAGCCCCCAGACAGAACAGATCGCTGGCTCCCAGAGTTGTAGGGTGGGATGGATGGAGTGGGTGAAGGGAGTCAGGGTAGAGACTGAGTTACAGAGTGAGTCACGAGGATGTCATGTACAGCATGCCAAATTTGTTGCTGTTTGAAAGTTGTAAATCTTAAAAGTTCTTACCACATAAGAAAAAAAAAATTCTGTGGTTATATAAGGTAACAGGTGTTAACTAGACTTCCTGTGATGATGTATCCAAATACTGTTTCCAAATACATTCATAATGCATAATGTATCCAAATACTGAATCATGATGTACACCTGAAACTAATGTCATGTGTCAGTTACACGTCAGTGAGAAAAATTTCTTTAAAAAAAAAAAAAGGCTGGAATTAAGTATTAGGATCTGTACATAATCTAAGCAGGGAAAACTTCACGCACGTGGTGATGGTCAGGGCAGATGCCTTATGAGGACTTTTCCAACAGCGTGGCACAGTGATTCTAAAACGTATACTAAATAGTCTTAAAAAATAAATCGTCTTCAATTGTGAGGTAATTTTTATTGCATTTTATTTAGCATTGAACCTTTTAGGGCAAAATAAGTTGTTGTTTTTTATATTGTTAAAGTGTAAATGCTCTAAAATTAGACATCAAAAAGGAATTGGTGAGCGTCCGTTTCCGCTGTGGAGGTCTCTGGCCAGTTTAAGAGTCTCCTCAGTTGCTGTGTGGAAGGGGCATGGTGAACAAGAGCATATTTTTAAATCAGGTTAGATACTTCTCAGAAAGATGATGTTTCAGGTTTTTTTCATTTTCCATGTTAAACAGACTTCTGTGTGTTTGTAGGTGATAATCTCGGCCAGCAGTACCACAGCCCACAAGAAGTCATCGGCAAACGAGGCTCTGATGTCATCATTGTGGGCCGAGGCATAATAGCATCAGCTGATCAGCTGGAAGCAGCCGAGATGTACAGAAAAGCTGCTTGGGAAGCCTACTTGAGTAGACTTGCTGTTTGAGCCCCTCGGATATGCTTTTGGGGTGGCCTGAAGATAGACATATGGACTCCTGAGATGCTACTGGCTTGAAACAGTAAGAAGCCTTTAATCCTGCTTGGATTTTTCCACAGGTCCTGTGCGGAACTGGAGTTGCCACGGTCTACAGGAAATATTCAGTGACTTATGATCACTGCACTTGTCACTATAATCAGTTTAAGATCGTTTTTACTGAGACTGATGTTAGTTAGGCAGTCAAACCCTATTCTGTTAGAATGTTGCATATGAGGACTGTGCCCCCACCCCCCACCATCTCCAGATCAGACCTTTTGATTCTTTTAACTGCCATGAGACAGAAATTTTAGGTCATAAAGAGCCTAAAACCAGTACAACATTTCTGTGTCCTTTTTTATTCTGTGTCTAATGTGGTACCCTTATAATACGTAAATTTTAGCCATTCTGCCTAAAAGTAATAGTCCAGGTGTCTAAATGGTGCTGGCTCCCAGCACTGCTACGCTCACTCCCTGGATAGGGCCTGCCGGGGAAGCAGATGAGCCCCTGAAGCCAGTATCTGGCTTTCATTTCAACATGGAGAGGGCTTCTCTGTTACAAATGGAGCAGTTGCTCTTTCATTTATTTTAAAAGACAACAGTGTCAAGAGGGCCGAGGTTTCACTTGGAAGTTTGTCAGAAGATCCCAGTGATTGTCCCAAAGGGCATTGCTGGAGAGGGATGTCAGCCTTGAGATTCAGAAATAGAAAGGAGCCCAGCAAGAGTTGAAGCTGGTAGTGACAGCCACCTTGGGTTTCCACAGTGGTGGAACACATCCACCCTTCCTCACACATGCGGCAGTTAGGCAGCCCTCTCATTCTGGCCACAACTGCAGTTTTTCCTGGAAATTCTCAGTTTCTGGATGATCCCTGTTCTCCAAAGAGATTGGTCTGTTCAGGAAGCATCTTAGAGGGGAGTGAAGGATGTGGGCTCAGATGATCATTTTGAAATGGCCCCATTACACATTTAAGGCTTATCTTAGAGTCTACACTTAATCGCCTCTGCCCTGAAGTCCAGTTCAGCTTCGGGTCCCAGTGGTGCAGCTCCGGAGAAGTCCCCTCTGGGAAAGGGAAATGATCACAGAATAAGGCTGGAAGAAAATGGAAGAGGTGTGACCTTGGGGCTACTCGGGAGGAGCTGAAAGTTAGGAATTGTCTTCAAAGTCTTGGTGACCTCAAGGCTGAGGCCTTTGCGGTAATGTGCTGAGCTCCTTGCACTTCAGCGTGCATCAGAATCACGCAGAATCGCAGTCAGTCAGTTGCTGGCCCAGCTCCAGTGCTTCTGACTCTGGGTAGTTCTAGGACTGGACATGAAAATTTGCATTTCTAACAAGCTCTCAGGCAACGCTCATGCTGGTGCAGGGGCCACTCTTAGAGCATCACCACCCTGGTTCATCACGTTTTTCTTCTGCAATAAGACGGTCTTGGGGTCTCCACCTCCTGCTGAGAAACCCACTCCTGCCGTAAGCAGTTCTGGTACTGAAGTTCACTCAGGCCCCTTCTCAGGGGTAATGAAGGGAATTGAGGAGCATAAAGAACCACCTGGGCCCCACCATCAGAGATTGTTTTAGCAGACAGGAGATGAGGCCTGGAAATCCACACTTGTAACAGGTACTTCAGGTGATTTTGATGTTTCTCAAGACTAAGCCCAGCGCAGACATTCTGGAATCATAAAGCTCTGAAGCACAAGTTGACTAAGACAAGAATTTGGCTGTCCAGGACCTGTGGGGGGCCATTCAGCCCAGAAGTAGTTTCAAGGCATTTTTGATAGTTCAGCCCTTTTGTGGTCAAGGAGCATTGAGAACATCTGACAGTAGTGACGAATGTGGGGACAGTCCTCACAGGGCACCCAGGACAACAACTGCGAGTAATGGGAGTGGGCGGTATGAGCACTGGCCTCTTCCTCCACTCCAGGTGATGAGTACAGCAAAGGGCAGCGGATGTGTGTGCCGCAGGAGCCTCAGAACCTTGGTCCTCTCCTCAGGTTAGAGCTACAGGCGTACAGACACTGTTCACAACCAGCTTGTGAGCAACACAGGCCCAGGGCTCAGACCCAACTCACTCTCACCCATGCCGATGTGGACCGTCACCAGTCTCTGGAAAGCAGGCACCGGACGGTGCGGATGGCAGCCTGAGGACACATAGCTCGCACTCCCTTCTTCTGAACCTAATGCTGCTGGGTTCATGCAGGCAAGGCCCAGAAGCACCACCGCGAAAGAGGGGGACAGGTACGGGGCACTGTCTCCTTTGAGGTGGGTGGACACAGGAGCAAGAGTGGGGAGGCTCAGGGCTAGGATGCATGCTTGTGTGTGCGCGCGCATCAGAGCACCAACTGGATGGCCTTTGCTTGAGAGGAGCTGAGGTTTCCAACAGCCCGTTCTGGTCACTGCAGTGCGGCATCTATGGGCCTCCTACCAATGATAGGTCTGCTGCTACATGAGGGTCAAGTGCTGGCTGGGGGGTGGGGGTGGTGAAAGGGGATGAAAGAAAGTACCTGAGGAAATCCAGCAACCCGGGGAGGAAATCAAAGAGAACCACCTGTGATAGGTGTAAGCTCTAAGAGCGCAGAGATTTCACCTTCTCAGTGCAGTAACTGGAGCAGGCCCAGCAAGTGCTTCTGAATGCAAGTGAGCATAGGGCCTTCTGGGGAAGGGGGGCTGCCACAGGAGCAGACCCACTGCAGAATAAAAGGAGGATGACAGTGTGTGTTGGGGGCCCCCGGCGCAGGGTGGGGGGGGCGCGGAAATGAAGATTTCTGCCTTGATTTGAATGTGAAAATTAGGTGGAAAAGTTTCAAGATGGTATAATATTGAGAACTACATCTGTGGGCAGGAAGGTCAAGTGGGAGACATACCAAAATTCAAAACAAAGGGACAAAGAAATGGAAATAATGAGGGAGTAGATGAGAGGCTTAGAGAACAGACTCATGAATCTAAAGAAGAAAAAACACTGTAAGGACAGGAAGTGATTACAATCAAAGAAAGTTTCCACAGTTACGAAAATACTCGCATCTGCAGAAGCAAAGGGCCCACTGAGTTCTAGGCAGATGTTATGGACAAAGGTAGACACCTGGGCACATCCTGTCAACATGACTGAATTCCAAGGATGGAAAATGTTATAAGCATCTAGAGGAATAATCCCTTGCAAAGGGAGGGAATCAACTGGGCTTGAGAAAGGCCCATCACAACCAGGAATCCTGAGCCCAGCCACATGATCCATCCAAGTTGTGGCAGCCTGGCTGTGAGCGTTCATGGTGCACCTCAGTGCTCTGATTCATGAAAAGGCTCACTGGGGAGTCTGGGAGTGCACAGGAGGGCGGGGGTGGGGGCAGGCAGGGGAGGAATCTGGCAATATTGGGACCAGTCACCCACTGATGCAGTGACTATATATATCCCAGAATCTTAGGAAATTTGAGTTTGAAAGCTCTCTAGAGGTCATCTAATTTGATCACCCCATTTCACAGATAAAATTGAAGCCCACTGGAAAATGATTTGGCTTCCCTGGTGACTCAGAAGGTAAAGAATCCACCTGCAATGCAGGAGACCTGGGTTCAATTCCTGGGTTGGGAAGATCCCCTGGAGAAGGGAAAGGCTACCCACTCCAGTATTCTGGCCTGGAGAATTGTATGGACTGTATAGTCCATGGGCTCGAAAAGAGTCAATTTATTGAATACGGAGTGAACCCGATATACATCATCCCAGTCGTTAAGGAACTTACTAAAGGTTCAAAGGTACTCCCATACCATCCTGAGACACAGCTAGTTTTTGCTTCCACTGTGACGGGCTGAGACCTGGGACCCTTTGCTGCAGTGCTACAATATCAGCACCCAGACACATCTCATCAGACAACAAAATATAAAGAAACTGTATGGGGCTGAGGGTATGTGCAGCTGGGGCAAATTCTGGACAAAAGATACAAAGGGACCAAAAAGCCCACCTGCCACTTTTGAAAAGCCTGGAGCAAAAAAGCAGGTGGTCAGGAGCAAAAGCAGGGAGCTGCGCATGGCCCCTGCACACAATACTACCTAAGGGGTGGGCAAACCAGCCCTCCAGCCCAACCCCTAGACACACGCCCACCCTCATCCCATATAAGGGACAAGCTCACCCCATCCCCACTCCACCCAGAAGCAAGCAAGAGAACCTGCTGAGAGTTCTCCCTTATCCCTGCTGCAGCAGGGACCTCAGTAAAGCTTTGCCTGGATTTCTCGTCCGGCCTCTGATTAATTTCTATTCATTCAGGAGGTCAAGAACCCTAGCCGGTAACTTATTTTGTGGTGCCCAACGTGGGGCTTGTCCCCTTCTGGGGAGAGGATCCGGGCACCTCTGGGAACACTGAACGCAGCTTCTCCAAGGGTGACAAGTGACCAACTGAACCTCCTCTCTCAGTGTCACTGTTCGGCAAGCCTGGCCCCTGCCCTCATCCAGGCAACATTCCCCCTCCCTTTGTCCTTTCCCTCTCCTGAAATCTACTTCTGTGTCTCCCTGCCCTCTGCTCCCTCTGCCCCGCGCTTCTGAGACAGTCGGCAGCTCCAGCATCGCTCCTCTCAGCTTGTGGCTCACTGCAGTAATGGCTCCCTTGATGATCCCAATCAGAGGTGGGAGAGGCTCGCCTCACCCCGTGTAGACCTTGGCCCAGCAGGCTTTCCCTGACCAAAGATTTATGAGAGTGATAGAGATTTAAACCTCATCGTGTAGTGCCTCAAAGTCTGATTCTCCCCTCTATTCTCCCCTGCCACCAAGAAAAGTCCGCTGGGAACGGGCTGAAGCAGCAGATTTCCATATACTGGTGTACTTGTGGGTGAGAGCCCCACGTATTGGATTTGGTAAACTGTACAGGAATGATTATGTCTTGGAAACACCTGTGTAAAACAGTCCAAATTTTGATAAATTTTAAAATAAATGACAGGAATTCACTGAATATCTAGATCATTTCAAATAAGATAAAATATTGGAACATTAAATAGATTTAAGGGCCTAGATCTGATAGAGTGCCTGATGAACTATGGACGGAGGTTCGTGACATTGTACAGGAGGCAGGGATTAAGACCATCCCCATGGAAAAGAAATGCAAAAAAGCAAAATGGCTGTCTGGGGAGGCCTTACAAATAGCTGTGAAAAGAAGAGAGGTGAAAAGCAAAGGAGAAAAAAAGATATAAGCATCTGAATGCAGAGTTCCAAAGAACAGCTAGGAGAGATAAGAAAGCCTTCTTCAGCAATCAATGCAAAGAAATAGAGGAAAACAACAGAATGGGAAAGACTAGAGATCTCTTCAGGAAAATTAGAGATACCAAGGGAACATTTCATGCAAAGATGGGCTAGATAAAGGATAGAAATGGTATGGACCTAACAGAAGCAGAAGATATTAAGAAGAGGTGGCAAGAATACACAGAAGAACTGTACAGAAAAGATCTTCACGACCCAGATAATCATGAGGATGTGATCACTAATCTAGAGCCAGACATCTTGGAATGTGAAGTCAAGTGGGCCTTAGAAAGCATCACTAANTTTTTTTTTTTTCTAATTTTTATTGGCGTGTAGTTGATTTACAATGTTGTGTTAGTTTCAGATTTATTGAATAGTGAATCATTTATACATATACATGGCAATCCACTAAAATATTCTTGCCTGGAAAATTCCATGGACAGAGGAGCCTGGCAGGCTACAGTCCATGGGGTCGCAAAGAGCTGGACACGACTGAGCATGCATGTATGCATGCACTCATTTTTTAGATTCCTTTCCATATTTATTTTGTTTTTTGGCCACACCGTGCAGCATGCAGCACCTTAGTTCCCTGACCTGTGATCAAACCCATGCCCCATGCATGGGAAGCACAGAGTCTTAACAACTGGACTGCCAGGGAAGCCCCCATTTTTACTACAGAGTACTGAATAGAGTTCCCTGTGCTACACAGTAGCCCTTATTCGTTTTTCCAGTTTCTTTATACTCACACAATT
Source organism: Oreotragus oreotragus (assembly GCA_006410675.1). NCBI lineage: Eukaryota > Metazoa > Chordata > Mammalia > Artiodactyla > Bovidae > Oreotragus > Oreotragus oreotragus. Next base: position 386,457 of record SJYX01016887.1, read on the forward strand.
GTGAGACCCAGAGTACCTTTGTTTTGTCTTTTTATGTTTAGTCTTTTAACAGCTTTATTGAGATGCAACTGACTAGTTTAAAAAAATGCACACACTGAAAGAAGTCTGATCATTTTGACAAAGGCATACACCAGTGAAACTATCCCCACAGTCAAGATAATGAACATTTCCATTGAGCCCAAAAGTTTCTTCATGACCCTGGGTAACCCCCATTCCCCCGACCAGCCCCCAACACCAGACAACTACTGATGCTTACTGCCCATAAGTCAGTTTGCATTTTCTAGAACCTTCTATAAATGAAATCATACAGCATGTACTCTTCCACGTTTGGCTTCTTTCAGCATAACTATTCTGAGATTCATCCAGATTGATGCAAATGTCATCAGTTTATTCCTTTTGGTGGCTGAGCAGTTTCCCACTGTGTGTGGATGTACCATTAGCCAATGAAATGTGTGCCACGCCGAGGTCCAGCCCATAAGAACCTCCCACACTTTACAAAAATGAACACAAAATGCGTCACAGACTTAAACATAAAACTATAAAAACTTTAGAATAAAAAACAAAACAAATCAGAAAATCTTTGGAATCCAGGGCTAAGCCAAGAGTTCTTAAGCTTGACTAAAATTACAGTCCATAAAAGGGAAAAAATTCTTTAAACTTCCTAAATTAGGCTTCATCAAAATGAACACCTTTGTTCAGAGAAAGACTCTTAAGGAAATGAGAAGACAAGCTGCAGACTGGGAGAAAATATCTGTAAATCATACACATGTATATCTAGAATACAGACGAATCTCTCAAAACTCAGTAGTTTAAAAGCAAACAATCTATAAAATGGCAGAAAAATAAATGTAAACAAAGAAAACAGGCAGAGAACATGAAGAGATATTTCACTGAAAAGGACATATAGAAACAGATAAGCACATAAAAGATGCTCAGTATCACTAACCATTATGGAAATACAAATTCAATTGACAATGAAATAACCATACTGGAAAACAGTTTGGCAGTTTCAAATATTGTCTACTCCAGTGATTAGACCCATGAGCATTTTATAGCAAAGAAATGAAGACTTTTGTACTTATGCTCACATACAAACCTCTATGCAAATGTTTACAGCAACTTTATTCATAGTATTCAAAAGCTGGAAACAACCCATATCTCTTCCAGGGGGTGAAGAGTTACCAAATTGTGGCATATCTATACCATGGCACACTAGTTCAGCAATAAAAAGAATGAACTACTGCTTACATATAAACTTGGAAGAATTTCTCAGGCATTATGGTGAGTGAAAAAATCCAGTCTCAAAAGGTTATATATATACTGTGTGATTTCACATATACAATATGATTGAAATAAAATTATAGAACTGGAGAACAGGTTGGCTTGCCAGGGATCAAGGAGGGAATGGAGGTAGGAGGGAAGCAGGTGTGGTTGTAAATGGGTAGCATGAAGGATCCTTGTGTGATGGAACTGTTCTCTAGCTTGACAGTACTGATGTCAGCATTGGCTGTGATATACTGAACTAGAGATTTGTAATGTTACCATTGGAGAAAACTGGATGAAGTGCCCATGGACTCTTTCTGTTTTACTTCTTACAACTTTATGTAAATTTAAATTGTCTCAAAATAACAAGTTTGATTACTGCCTCCCAAATATCCTTAAGATATATGATCTTTGCTCTTTCCCACATTCATTGGATGGATGAATATAGAGGGTCAAGCCCCAAAATTGTCCCTGAATGGCCATGTGCAGTAAAATTGTTCCCTCAACCTCCCACACTGGGGTGAGATGTAAAAAAACAAACAAACAAAAAAAAACTTTTCTTGTGTAAAATCACTGATGTTGGGGGATTGTTTGTTACTGTAATCATTTCTACTTATCCTACTAATGACACATTGAGGATCTGGGACTTTAACCCAAATTTGGGTTCCATAGGGAACTCCATGACTTGCTCTTGGGGCACTGTGTCCCTCACTTGAGGCTGTGACCTCAGAAACAATACGTAGGTGGGGCCTGGGTTTTACCTGCTCCTGAATGGTTTCACAAGCTGGGCTCTGGGGAGACTGCTCCTGTACATCATCTTACCTGTTACACACAATGTCCCTCTGTAGAATAGGAAGTTCTGGCAGGCTCTTCTTAGGGTTGGCTCCTAAAGTTAGGGGCCCCCAGACCTCAATCAAGCCACAGTGAAGTGTCACTGGTTGCGCGAGTCTTGTATCACTGCTGTAACAAATTACCATAAACTCAGTGGTTGAAAACAACACGAATACATCTTCCTGTTCTGGAAGGTTCCAGGTCTCACTGGGTTAAAATCCAGATGTCAGCTGGGCTGCGTTCTTTCCTGGAGGCTCTGGAGGAGAATCCCTTCTCTTGCCTTTCCAGCTTAAAGAGGATACCCTCCTGCCTCGGCCGATGGCCCCCTCCTCCATCGTCACAGTCACAGTAGTGGGTGGAGAGCTTCTGCTCGTGGCATCATTCTGCTGTCCTCTTCTGCCTCCTTCCATTTAAGATTACACTGGACTTGTGACTGCATTGGGCCCATGTGGATAATCCAAGACAACCTCATCATTTTAAGATCTGTTTGTGAACAACCTTAATCCTATCTGCTACCTGAATTCCCTTCTGCCATTTAAAGTAATACATTCACTGGGTCCAGGGATTAGGAGGTAGCCATTAGACCTATACACTGGTCCACAGCAAAGTGAGAAAAATAACAATGTAGTGATCTTCCTACAAAGCTATTTTTTTAAAGTCATAATTCTTAACATATGCCTCTGCAATTTGGGAGAGGGGTGTTAAATAGTATGAAATGTCCTTTTGAGAAAAAAATTGAAATTTGGCAAACATATCTCCCCGGTCCATGAAGATACAACCTGTGGGAAACAATGTGCTGTGTGTGCTAAGTCATTTCAGACTCTCTGTGACCTCGTGGACTGTAGCCCGCCAGGTTCCTCTGTCCATGGGGATTCTCCAGGCAAGAATACTGGAGTGGGTTGCCATGCCTTCCTTCAAGGGATCTTCCCAACTCGGGGATCAAACTCAGGTCTCCCACATTGCCGGCAGATTTTTTTTTTTTTTTTTTTACACCATTTGAACCACCAGGGAAACCCAAGAATACTGGAGTGGGTAGCCTATTCCTTCTCCAGGGGTCTTCCCAACCCAGGAATCAAACTGGGATCTCCTGCGTTGCAGGCAAATTCTTTACCAGCTGAGTGACCAGGGACACCTGTGGGAAACAATGCTTTGGGCCAACAGTCCCGTGGACATGATCTCCCAGAGCATCACCAGCTCGGCAGCCAGAGACTGGCAACCTCAGCGGAGAATCAGGAGAGGTAAGGGAGTCGATGAGAGGAGCTTACCCTCTCATTCAGATGACTCCCTGATTGGTATTCACGTTGGGCTGAGTTGGGGGGAGGGCAGGGACGGCTACAGGAGGCAGGCTGATGTAATGTGTCACAATCCTTAACCGACAGGTGCAGCAAGGGGGCTGTGTACGTGTGTTTGTCTAAAGCAAATGTGGTTCCATGGATGTAATAAGATGGCTGGGTCGAAACCCTCTGAAGAAGCCACTCAACCTCTCTGAGACTGTTTCTTCATTGTCAGTTAAATAAAGAGCCACAATACCTTCCTCAAGAGCGTTATGAGGCCAAATGAGATCCTGCATGAGAGGAACTTTGTGTGGCCCACACACTTATACTATGTGTGTGTGCTTAGTAGCTCAGTTGTGTCCAACTCTTTGTGACCCCATGGGTTGTAGCCCGCCAGGCTCCTCTGTCCATGAGGATTCTCCAGGCAAGAGTACTAGAGTGGACTGCCATGCCCTCCTTCAAGGGATCTTCCCAACCCAGGGATCAAATCCAGGTCTCCAGCATTGAAGGCGGATTTAAGCAAATAAAACAAACACCAGTTTTTACCTTACTTTGTAAAGAAGACTCGATATTTCTGAGGGTTAGTAATAACTGAAGGGCTTCCCCAGTGGCTCAGTGGTAAAAGATCCACCTGTGATGCAGGAGACCTGGGTTCGATCCCTGGGTTGGGAAGATCCCCTGGAGGAGGGCATGGCAGTCCACTCTACTATTCTTGCCTGGAGAATCCCAAGGACAGAGGAGCCTGGTGGGCTATAGTCCATAGGGTCGCAAAGAGTCAGACATGACTGAAGTGACTGAACGTGCATGCACATGCAGTAATTGTAATCTTTAACAAAATCTGTTTCTTGGTTTTTGCCATTGTCATTTGTTTTTAGAAAAGCAAGTTAAACCAGACAACTTTAAAATAACTTCTAAATCAGCATTTCAAGTTTCAAGATGTTGATAGACAAATTTACTCAAGAGATGAAATAAAATTCAGCCACTGGCAAGCAGATGAATTTGGTTCAACTGTTGTGTGCTTATAATATTTTGAAAATGTTTAATAACCTATTAATTCCACAGGTAAGGATTTACCTACTGGTGAGAACTTTTAGAATATGAGCAAATGATTTGAAAGAATAAAAAGAAAGAAAAAAAAGGAGAGAAAACATTTGGTTTTGGTTGATTACCTTAAAATCATATAAATGCCTTTTTTTTAGATAGGAAAATTAATATAGAAATATTGATGGATATATAAAGAGATTATATAGGCTGAAAATAATAGCCACTCTTATTCCCATGCCCCAGAACACTGCTGACATTTTATTGTGTTCCCTCTGTTGTTTTCTTTTTAACCAGCAAGAATAAAGTTATTTGCATACTGTATTGCTACCCCACAGAATCCTACCAGTGCAGACAAATGACTTTAGCTGAACAGAAGACCTTGCTTGTGGGGTTTTCTAATTATTACAAAATTTATATTTACCCTCCAATATTTCTAGATGTCTATCTGCTTTGATTCCATGCATATTTTCCATTTTTCTTCTCTTCTAGAAATTCCTTGAAATTGTCTTTCTTTTTAAAAAGCTTAAAAAAAAATTTCATGTAGAGACATTTCTAAGTGTTTTCTTTTTAAAAAATCTTTATTTATGTATTATTTTTGGCTGCACTGGGTCTTCATTGCTGTTGGCCAGCTTTGTCTAGTTGCGATGAGTGGGGGCTACTCTCTAGTTGCGACGTGTGGGCTTCTCATTGACGTGGCTCCTCTTGTTGATGAGCACAGGCTCAGTAGCTGCGGTGCACAGGTTTAGTTGTTCTGTGGCCTATGGGCTCTCCCCCAACCAGGGATCAAACCTGAGTCCCCTGCATTGTCAGCTCTTAGAACCCCACTGGGATTCATCCATGGCCAAGGAACCCAAGGATGATGAAGGCAGGAAGAGTTGGAGACACGAGTGCCTTTTCCCTTCTCCCAGTCCTTAGGCATTTATCTCATGACCACCGCAGTAGCATGGTGGCTGGGGCTCAGCCCGTGTCCCACCTTCTGCTCACACTCCTGATCTGCTGGGGTGGAAGACTAAACAACTGTACCAAACTCTCTTGTACCCGAGCATTTGCATATGAATTTGATGAAGTTAGCCACTCAGATCAAGATTGCCGGGAGAAATATCAATAACCTCAGATATGCAGATGACACCACCCTTATGGCAGAAAGTGAAGAGGAGCTAAAAAGCCTCTTGATGAAAGTGAAAGAGGAGAGTGAAAAAGTTGGCTTGAAGCTCAACATTCAGAAAACGAAGATCATGGCATCCGGTCCCATCACTTCATGGGAAATAGATGGGGAAACAGTGGAAACAGTATCAGACTTTATTTTTTTGGGCTCCAACATCACTGCAGATGGTGACTGCAGCCATGAAATTAAAAGACGCTTACTCCTTGGAAGAAAAGTTATGACCAACCCAGATAGTATATTCAAAAGCAGAGACATTACTTTGCTGACTAAGGTCCGTCTAGTCAAGGCTATGGTTTTTCCTGTGGTCATGTATGGATGTGAGTATCTGGACTGTGAAGAAGGCTGAGCGCCCTAGAATTGATGCTTTTGAACTGTGGTGTTGGAGAAGACTCTTGAGAGTCCCTTGGACTGCAAGGAGATCCAACTAGTCCATTCTGAAGGAGATCAACCCTGGGATTTCTTTGGAAGGACTGATGCTAAAGCTGAAACTCCAGTACTCTGGCCACCTCATGCGAAGAGTTGACTCATTGGAAAAGACTCTGATGCTGGGAGGGATTGGGGGCAGGAGGAGAAGGGGACGACCAAGGATGAGATGGCTGGATGGCATCATGGACGCGATGGACGTGAGTCTTGAGTGAATTCCGAGAGATGATGATGAACAGGGAGGCCTGGCGTGCTGCGATTCATGGGGTTGCAAAGAGTTGGACATGAGTGAGCGACTGAACTGAACTGCTAAGCGGGTCTATTCTAAATTTACCTACTTCCTGTGAGAGAAACTAAAGCTGGAGCCACCTTGAGACGTATGCTAATATAGAGGATGGTTCATGGTTGCTTTAGGAAAGTAGGGTGTGTTTTCAGAAGGTATGAGGAATGCAAATACATTGTGTTGAAGGGGAAAAGGGTGATTTTGTCCTAGAGCTGGCTATTCTGAACGGGGAAAGATTAAGGGACAAAGTAGGGCTATAGAAAGTTGCGGGTTTGCGGAAGAGGAACATTGAGAAAAGAATTTTGTATGTGGTCAGAATTTTCAAAGGTTGGATTAAATTTTATTAGGTAAATGGATTTTTTTATGAGTAGGCTGACCCAAGACTGGATTTGGTCTCTCTCATGAGAGAACAGCGCTGTCCTGGAGTGCTGCTTTTGATAACAGATTGTTTGAGTTCCTGTGCCTTTAAGTGATCTATATTTACTTTTGTCTTTTTCCCCCACCTTAGCTCAGTGAATAAGTATTGTTTCACAGAAACCTAATTCCTACCTGACCAGGTGTTTTGAAACTTTTAAACAATTTTGACAGACTTCCCAAACATCACATTCTAACTGAAGGACTTCCCTGGTGGTTCAGTGGCTAAGATCCTGCACTCCCAATGCCAGGACCCAGTTTCAATCTCAGGTCAGGAAACTGGCCAATCTGGTCAGCTGCAACTAAAGATCCTGCATGTTGCAATGAAGATTGAAGATCCCATGTGCTGCAACTAAGAACTGGCACAGCCAAATGTTATTTTAAAAAATAATAAAAAATAAAACCACTGTGTGAAATTTATTTTTAATCTAATTGAAATTCTCTTGACTTGCAGTTAACTTTGGGGTGCTTCAAGTAGCCCCTAGAACATCCCAAAGAGAGATCTTAAACTTAACTAGGTTCATCTGTAAGGAGAGGTTTGCAAGGTTCTCAGAGAACCCTAACAAGTTTAGGGATGAATTTGTCAGGCTGGGGTTGGCATTCTCTCTCACCTGGCAGGACATCATGGTTATTTTGGCCCATTGTTGCACCAGGGATGAAAAGGAGAGTATACTCACAAAGGCCAGGGAACAGATGGCCTCCTGGCCACCAGTCCACACCACCCAACTCATCAGGCAGGTGGGGACGCAATCCCAGAACATGGCACACTGGGACCAGAGGACTGCGTAAGGCCAGGCTAGGGTGAGACGTCACTTGTCTATCAGAAAGAACGAAAAGTCGTATGACGAAGCCTGTGAACTATGTTGAGGCCTGAGAGGCTGCAGAGGAAGAAGGTGAAAGCCCAGCAGTCTTCCTCAGCTGGGTGAAAGAGGCATTCAGGACAGACACCAAGACAGACCCCGAGTCTGCCAAAGGGAGGACACACTGGCCATGCGTTTTAGCGCCGAGCTACTCCAGGTATCCGGAGAAAACTACAGAAGCTTGAGGGGCCTCAGTGAGACCTCAAACCCCACCGTCAGCCTTGGTGGAGGAGGCCTTCAAAGTCCGCAACAACCAGGACTTAATGGACAAGAAGGATAAGAGGCTAATGAAACAGTTCTGGCTGCTCTGATTCACCCACCACCTCGAGAGCACCCTGGGGGGCTGAGTAGGCGGGACAGACCACCAAGGAGCTGCCTGGGCCAGAACCATTGTGCATCTTTGTCAGAAAGGGGGCCACTGGAAGGGGAATGGCCTGGGCGCCCTCCTGCGGGATGCCCGAGGGGCAACCCTGACCGCCCCAGTTCCTTTTGAATCCCTTGGATGAGAGATTCTCGAACACCAACCGATAGGGCCCAAGTGGCGCCAGCTCCAGATTCCACTCGATCCAGCCTCATTATCCCAGGGGAGCTTCAGGTCACCCTCGATGTGGCAGGCAGAAGAACTGAATTTCCTGTAGACGCTGGAGGTGCCTGCTCTGCTCTGACTTGACCAGCCAGCCCCTCTGCATCCATGGGCTGTACTGCGGCAGGAGTTGACGGGCAGCCAAGGGGAGGACGATTTACATCTCGTCCTTGCCTGAGGAGTTGGAATTATTATTCCCCATGCCTTTTTGTATATGCTGGAATGCCCTGTCCCCCTCCTCGGGAGAGGTCTGCTAGCTAAGTTAGGAACTAGTATATTCTTAGGGCAGGGTGAAGTCCAAGGAGGTAAAGCATCTGAACTGAGAACGCATCTATTAGTAACCCCAGATGACCTACCTACTGGGCATGAAAATATTCCCCAAGAAATCACAGAACAAGTAGACCCTGCAGTTTGGGACACTTTGGTGCCAAGAAGGGCAAGATAAGTTCCCCTAATAAAAATAAAGTTGGGGCCTCGGGAAAAATACCCCTGGGACAGAAAATATAAAAGCCTGAGGCCCTGAGAGGAGTCCAACCGCCATTCAGCAAGTCCTGAAACACAGGCTCATTCCATCCCGCCGACCCCTTGGAACACCTCGGTCCTCCCTGTTTACAAGCCCAATAGGAGTGAAACACAGGCTCATTCCATCCTGCCGACCCCTTGGAACACCTCGGTCCTCCCTGTTTACAAGCCCAATAGGAGTGAAACACAGGCTCATTCCATCCTGCCGACCCCTTGGAACACCTCGGTCCTCCCTGTTTACAAGCCCAATAGGACTGTCAGTTTGTGCAAGACTTACAAGCAGTAAATGAGCCAGTCACCCCTATCCACCCACAGGTGCCAAACCCATTCACCCTTCATATGCAAGTGCCAGGGAGCACCCAGCACTTCTGTTTTGGTCCACAAAGATGCGTTTTCTATATTCCCCTGGATACAGACTCTCAGTACCTTTTTGCCTTTGAATGGAGGGACCCTGACACCCTGGAGGCTGTCCAATATACTGGACAGTGATTCCAGAGGGTTTTCAAGACAGTTCCCATGTTTCTGGAAATGCATTAGCAAGGGAACTCTGCTACAATCGATTGAGATTTATTGATAAGTAGTGAGACCAAACAAGATTTAGGTCAAAATACTCTTCGGGTCCTAAGTTTTCTGGTATAAAAGGGAATATAAAGTCTCTCAAACCAAGGCTCGGATCTCACAGCAGGGCTTCGACATTTAGGATTTGTTTTGACCCCATAAGCACGAGCCCTGGCCATTGATGAAAAACAGCATTAGTGCATTACCATCTCCAACCGCAAAGAGGCAACTCCGAGGCTTTCTTGGGAAAGCTGGCTGCTTTATCTGGATTCCAAATTATGCCTTAGAGCAAAACCCGTATGCGGCTTTAAGAGGAGAAATGAACAACTGCGATGGGATGAAGATCACCAGCAGGCCTTTGAGACTAAAGACGGGGCTGAGTGGAGCACCAGCACCGGGGCTTCCAAGTCTGGACAAGCCCGTGACGCACTGCGTTCACAAGAGGGCAGGGAGAGCACCAGGAGTCCCGGCCCAAAGCTGGGCCAGACAGCGGCCCTGCCTTACCTCCCGAACAGCTGGACTCAGCGGCCCTGCGCGGGCCCAGCTGCTTGTGTGTAGCAGCAGCCACGACCCTGTTGGTTAACGAGGCTTCCACACTCACCCTGGGACAACACTCAGATGTGCTAACTCCTAATCAGGTACAGTCTGGGCTGGAAGCCTACGGGCATCATTGGTTGACTGGAAGAAGGTTAATAAGATATCAGGCCTTCCTGACGGACACCCCCCAACATTACCTTGAAAGTGTGCAAGATCCTGACCCAGCAACTCTGCTTCCAGCAGTCAAGGGAGGAGACTTGTATGGAGGCCCTAGAACAAACTTTCTCCAGCAGGTCTGATCTTCTAGATGAGCCTCTTGACAGCCTTGAGGTCAAATCGTTTAATGATGGGCACAGTTTTGTAGAAATGGGGACCCAAAAGGCAAGAGTATGCCATAGTTAGCCTAGATGAAGTCATAGAAGCCAAGGGCCTGCCAACCTAGACATCAGCCCAGAAGGATGAACTAATTGCACTAATGGGAACTTTGCCATTAGGGAAAGATAAGAAATTAAATATTTTTACTGACTCAAAGTGACTCTAAATATTTTACTGACTCTAAATATTTTGACTGACTCTATCACGTGTTACAGATTCATGCTGCCGTTTGGAAATAAAGAGGAATGTTAACTGCCAGAAAGTCCCCAATGAAACACAAAGATTTGGATCTGGCTGTTTTAGAAAGAGTGTAGCTTCTGTGACCCTACAGTGGGATGTATCAGAGGGATGGATCTTTTGTGAGCCAAGGAAATAGCCAAGGTGATCAAACTGCAAAACAGGCAATTTGCAGGAACCTGAACAAGTTATAGCTCTAGTGATTGGTCCCCCTGAATTCCCTGGCCTTCCCTAGTATTTCCCACAGGAAAAAGAAAATGGTAAAAATGGGGTTATGAGAAGAGAAGCACGGGTTGGTATAAAAAGAAGGATAAGGTTCTAATTCCTGAAACTAAACAATGGAAATTCACCAAGAGCTTACATGATGCCAGCCACTATGGGAGGGACGCACTGTGGAACTTGATGCAAAAAGCTTTAGAGAAGAGAAGGGAAGGGAAGGGGCTTAAAAGAACAGTAAAAACAAGTAATGCTTCCTATGATTTATGTGCCTGTAAGAACCCACAGACCTATCCAATCTGCTCTTTGTAAGTCAGGGCAATTCAATGCCAAGGGACATATCTGGGGGAAGACTGGCAGTTAGATTTCATTCACATGCCCCCACAACCAGTATACAGATATCTTCTGGTGTTTGTTGATACTTTCACAGAATAGGTTGAAGCCTTCCCCATCTCACTTGAAAAGGCTATGGAAGTCAGTAAGTCCCTTTAAAAAAAATTATTCATTTATTTTTGGCTGTGCTGGGTCTTCGTTGCTGCGTGGACTTGAGTTGTGGGGAGCAAGGACTACTCTGGGGGTGGCGGGCAGCCTTCTCATTGTGGCAGCTTTTCTCATTGCAGAGCACAGGCTCAAGAGTCGTGGTACACAAGCTTAGTTTCTTCAAGGCGTGTGGGATCTTCCCAGGTCAGGGATCGAAGCCGTGTCTCCTGCATTGGCAGGTGGATTCTTTACCACTGAGCCACCAGGAAGCCCTGGCAAGTCCCTTTTAAAAGATTATAACTCCTCAGTTTGGAATTCCAAAGTCCCTCCAGAGTGATAGCGGGTCTTCTCTTACAGCAAAAATCACACAGGGGCTCACAACGGTCCTAGGGATAGACTATGAGCCACAGAACGTGACATTTCTAGTCCTCAGGGAAAATAGAGAAAACGAACCGTACTTTAAAGAAAACCTTAGCAAACCTCTGCCAAGAAACTCGAACCCTGGACCAACTTGCTTCCTAGTGCACTCCTCAGGGTTCATGTCACCCCCAGGAGTGGTCTGAGGCCTTGTCTTACTACTGCCATTCTACTGGATGAGGATGTGAATCAGGCCCTGAGATATATTATCAATCTAGGACAAGTTCAGAAGGCAGTCTAGGACTATGCCCACAAAACACTTCCAGCTCCCACTAAACTACAGAGAAGGAGTTGTTTCTGCACAAATGAACTCAGGGACCAAGTTCTTTAAACCTAGAAAGAGGGGTCTCCTGAAGATTAGCTATTACCAAAGTGGAAGGGTCTCTATAAAGTACTTTTAACCACCCCCACTGCTGTCAAACTGCAAGGGATATCTGCTGCTGCTGCTAAGTCGCTTCAGTCGTGGCCGACTCTGTGCGACCTCGTGGACAGCAGCCCATCAGGCCCCCCCCAATCCATGGGGTTCTCTAGGCCAAGAACACTGGAGTGGGTTGCCATGCCCTTCTCCGCAAGGGATATCTAGCTGTGCACATTTGTCCAGACTAAAGCTTTTACGTCCAGAAACCCCTTGAATCACAACAGAAGAACAGTATACCTGTGAGCCAGTAAAAGAGGAGACACCTATTCAAAAGGCAGGCACCAACAACAGATACGTAAAATGATGCAGCGGGCTGGCTTCTAGTTGAAGGCTTAATGGGACTTGGGACCTCTCTTGTTTCTTTGGATGATGTGGTTCTTGACAATCATCCTGCCCTTGACTGCCTTCTGGCAGAACAAAGCAGAGTTTGCACAATAACTCATACTTCCTGCTGCATTTGGATCAATGGGACAGGACAGATGAAAGTTAGTGTTAAGGGAATATATGCTCAGAGTGGCTTCATAATTTTGGCAGACAATTTTATTAATAGCTTTGTCTGGTCCACAGCTAAGGAAGCCCCAAATTCACCTGGCTCCTTCCTTTTCTAGGCTCTTTAACGGCTATTGTTCTTTTTAGCTCTTGTTTAACCTTTTGGTTAAGTTTGCATCTTTTAGGTTCCAGTAGTTTGAAGTAAGGATCCTGATGGCTCAAGGAATTCAGTCCATTACAGAAGAAAACGGTTCAGTTCCCTAGAGGTCCCTGGAACAGTTAAGTGAGGGACTTCTACACTTCTAGGGCAAGCTAGGGACTGCAGCCTCTGTCCAGGAGGAAGAAGTTTCAGAAGAGACCTTCAGCTCCTTAGCCCCTAAGAATAAGTGTGTGGAGTCTCTCAGGCGGGAATGAGACAGACTTGGGACTCTTTGCTGCAGGGCTGCAATGCTTGCACCCGGACACGCTTCTCCCTGAGCAACAAAATACAAAGAAACCATATGGGACTAAAAATAAATGCATGCATGGTGCTTCCCTGTTGGCTCAGACAGTAAAGGATCCGCCTGCAAGTGGGAGACCTGGATTCAGTCTCTGGGTGGGGAAGATTCCCTGGAGGAGGGCATGGCAATCCAGTCCAGTATTTTTGTCTGGAGAATCCCCATGGATAGAGGAGCCTGGTGGGCTACAGTCCATGGGGTTGCAAAGAGTCAGACATGACTGAACGACTAAGCACAACAAACGTGTAGCTGGGGCAAAATTATGGACAAAAGATACAAAGAGACTCCAAAAAACCAACTTCCACTTTTGAAGAGCCTGGAGCAAAAGTAGGAGCTCAAAAGCGGGGTACTGTTCATGCCCCGCTGCACATACCACCACAAAGGGGTGGGCTTTTTTGGAACTGAAATGAAAACTGACCTTTTCCAGTCCTATAAAACCATTGCTGAGTTTTCCAAATTTGCTGGCATATTGTGTGCAGCACTTTAACAGCATCATCTTTTAAGATTTTAAATAGCTCAGCTGGAATTCCACCACCTCCACTAGCTTTGTTCACAGTAATGCTTCTTAAGGCCCACTTGGCTTCACACTCCAGGATGTCTGGTTCTAGGTAACTACACCATTGTGGTTATCTGGGTCATTAAGATATTTTTTGGTACAGTTTTTCTGTGTATTCTTAAAAGACACTTCCTCCTTGGAAGAAAAGCTATGACAAACCTAGACATCATATTAAAAAGCAGGGACATCATTTTGCCAACAAAGGTCCATCTAGTCAAAGGTATGGTTTTTCCAGTAGTCATATGTGGGTGTGAGAGTTGTACCATAAAGAAGGCTGAACACCAAAGAACTGATGCTTTTGAACTGTGGTGCTGGAGAAGACTCTTGAAAGTCCCTTGGACAGCAAGGAGATCAAACCAATCAATCCTAAAGGAAATCAACCCTGAATATTCACTGGAAGGACTAATGCTAAAGCTCTAATACTTTGGTCACCTGATGCAAAGAGAAAAGACTGATGCTAGGAAAGATCAAAGGTGGGAGGAAAAGGGAGTGGCAGAGGATAAGANTTGGACAGCAAGGAGATCAAACCAATCAATCCTAAAGGAAATCAACCCTGAATATTCACTGGAAGGACTAATGCTAAAGCTCTAATACTTTGGTCACCTGATGCAAAGAGAAAAGACTGATGCTAGGAAAGATCAAAGGTGGGAGGAAAAGGGAGTGGCAGAGGATAAGATGATTGGATGGCATCACTGACTCAATGGACGTGAGTTTGAGTAAACTCCGGGAGATGGTGAAGGACAGGGAAGCCTGGTGTGCTGCAGTCCATGGAGTCACAAAGTCGCACACAACTGAGTGTCTGAACAACAACAGCTCTCTGACCCAACCCCCTGGACACACGCCTACCTTCATCCCACAGGGAACAAGCTTGCTCCCCACTTGTTTGTTCTTGCTCCCCTCTGCTACAGCAGAGGCCCCCAATAAAGCCTTGCCTGAATTTCTTGTCTCGCCTCTAATCACTTTCTCTTGATTAAGGAGGCCAAACAACCCTGACTGGTAACACCATCAGTCACAACTCAGAGACCCATGCTTCACTGCTACCAAGATTCAACAGTAAGGGCCAAGACAAGGGACAGCGCTACTGATATTCCCATCCTTCCTCCCCCCGAATCCACACACTTTCCCTTATGACTCATCAGCTCCTCCCATTTGAGGTGGAGAGTATTCCCACACCCGACTGGTGAGCTCAGCTGTGTAACCTTCTCTGGCCAATGGAATGTGGGGGAAGGGGGCAGGGTCCCAGTTCTGAGCCAAGACTCGCATTTCCTCCACTCACCCCTTCACGTCTGCCACCACGATGAGAAGAACATGCCCTGAGTAGCCCACACGTGCCAGGAGAATAAAAACGGAGCAGAGCCCAAACCAGCCTTCCACAGCCTGATGCACAGGGGCCTCACGTGGTCCGCAAGCCTGTGAGTATGCGGTCAATGTGCATCCTGTGTGCCATGGAATTTGGGGCTCGGAGGTGTTTGTGCAGCAATAGCTGCAGTGTGCTGCAGCTCCCCCACACCTAGCCCTGGCCACCAGGAAGACAAGAACTTGGTTCCACCAAGACTCAGCCTTCCTGCCTGCCTTCAGCCTTCACCTCCGGCTGCTGTCAGTGACCTCTCCAAAACAAACAGCTACTTGGCTCTCACGTGACTCCTGTGCTTCAGCAGAGAGACCAGCATCAATCGGTGTGTCACCCATGGACTCTGCCATTTGCTTCCTCCACCCCTTAGCAGACGGATACGATATGTGCCATCGGTGCTGGGGCACACCATCGCCCGACTGAGGCATGGGCTAAGAGACCCAGGGAGCAAGGATGCTGAAACACGTTTTTTGAAGGAATCTGGTATTTTTTTTAAAAGGAGGGAGGCGCACATCAGGACTCCTTGGGGCTCTTTATTTAATAGTAGCTGCTGTCTTATTAAGTGCTTTTATTTTAGATTATAGAACGTGAGGTGCCATATCTTTTTTAGGGCTTCGGGCATTTAAAGTTCATAATCCGGCCTTGTATGAATTATCAAGTGATTTTGTTTTTTGTTTTCTTTTGCTCCACAGTCTGTTTTCTCCACAGCCTTTCCAAGCCCACACTTGGCCTCTGAGCCACAGGAAAGTAATGCCACAATGGAAATAAAGAGAGAAACAAAACAATTAGAATAGTTTTTTAACTTTTAAAGTTCAAGGTCTTGGCAGAAGTACTGGTCTGGAAGAACGTTTGCCTCTCCCCTTCCCACCAAGGGTGTAGGGAGGAGTGTTCTGACCTGGGGAGAGGAACAGAAGGTGGAGGGGTGGGCACAGTCAGATCCTAGGGGAGGCTGTGCCACAGGCGCCCCATTCCAGGCAGGGAGGGAGGGAAATTGACACGCGGACAGCAGAGGAGCTCTGGGCCTCGCTTTCCAGGAGGGGCCCAGGAGAGCAGCGATGCCAGAGACCCCGGCACGGAGCGGGGCAGTGGACCTGGAGGCCAGGTGTGGCTGGGGCAGAGCCTGAGGCGGCCTGTGGCTCCAGATAACGTGAGGGAGAAGCCACATTTCCCTGAAAAGGGCCTGGAAGTTAACCGAGACACAGGACTGGTGGACCTGAAGGCTCTTTCCCCGCCATGCAGGAACGTGGTCCTGATGAGGGCAGTGACCTCTTAGCCCGCATCATGTGCACAGACAGCTCTGTGGACCTTCCTCCAGCATCATGCTGCTGCACTGAGCCTGCAGGCTGGGGCTCAGGAGACCCTGGAACGACTGTGTTTAATAAGACACTTGAATTAGAGGTGATGAGTTTTTAAAAAATAATGTTTTTTGGCACTCTTGAATGATGACCTTATAGAATTTGCTCAGGGAAGGCTTCCCTGGTGATCCAGTGGGTAAGAATCCACCTGCCGGTCCGGGAAGATTCCACATGCAGCGGAGGAGCGAAGCCCACGGGGGTCCAGGGAGATTCCACTCGCAGCGGAGGAGCGAAGCCCACGGGCACCACGGCTAAGCCCACGCTCTAGCGCCTACAAGCCACACCTGCTGAGACGTGTACCTCGACTACTGGAGCCTGTGCGCCTGTGCTCCGCAACGAGAAGCCACTGCAGGGAGAAGCCCGTGAGCCACAACTAGACAGCCGCCCCGATCGCCGCAACCGGAGAAAAGCCCCACAGCAACGAAGGCCCAGCGCAGCCAACAGATAGAAAGAACTAGCTCAGGGAAAAACAGCCTCATCAGTCTCTGGTCTCCTTCCTCTTTTGTAACTTCCTCTTCCCCTCGCCCTCGACATCCTGCTGCGCTGACTTCCCCAAGCCCCTGTGGTCTCCTTCTGGGCCGGAGCGCTCCCCCCTCCCTCCCTGCCTCCCTGTTGCCTTCTTCTCTGGGTCCGTCAGATAGGGGATGTCTCCCACCTCAAGCCTACAGTCCCCGAGGCTTGAGCAGGAACAAGCCCTCGGGGACATTTGGCAGGCAGACAGCCAGGCAGCCCTGGCTTCCCCGTCTCTCCTGGGACCTCTGCCCAGCTCTGCTGCCCACGTGGGATCCTCACACGGGGTGCGACCCACAACCCTCAGTTGACAGCGTGTTCTGTTCATTGTAGGTTTCTTAAAAATACTGTTAATATGGACACAGGCGAGGATGTGAATATCAACCAGCACACACAACCGCTCATACAAATATTCTATTCCCACCGGGCTGGCTGAACCAGCAGGGAGGTGAGCCCTGAACAAGCCTTTAAACTGCTGAGCTCTGGCGCCAGGAATCATGAAATGTGTGTCAGCTGTCATCTTCACTCAAGTTTTAAATAGAAAAAGCACCTGGATTTCTGGTGAATACACACGTACCAGAGATTGCTGATGAGATGGAGACGGGAGAAAGAGACCTAAGAGGGAAGGGAAGGGACATAATCTCTTCATCCACACTGACTTAATTTCAGTAGACATGTGTGCCTTCTGGTCACAAGGCAGAGTTCTGAGATTAGGACTGACAGCCCTGCTTTCCCAGGAGATGAACACAGAGGAGAAAGCATCAAATTAGAGGTGGGGTCTCACGTGCCAACCCCCTCCCAGAGTGACTGGTCTCAACTGCGCTCCTCAGGAAGACGGGAAATACCTTCCCTGAACACCAGGTGCGATTACTGTGAGGGTCACGTGAAGAGAGGCTGCTTTTCGCTGCAGGCATTTGATATTCGATGCAGGTAGAACCAATGAGGCTGTAATTGACGAGTACTCCAAGGGGTTTCTGAAGTCAAACTAAGCTGGTAAATAGAAACCAGCTGCCCTGATAAACAGGTCCAGGCTTTTTAGTATGACCCCTGTTTACACATGTATTAGCCTTATTCCAATAAAGGTTCACTTGAACAGCAAAAGTGTCTCCAACACAATATGACCAAGAACTCCTCTCGAAGGTCCCCACAGCACACATCCCCATGGTTACCTACAGCTTAGAGCCTGCCTGTTTGCAACAAGAATTCAAGGCCACTTAACATGAAGCACCACAGGACAGGACATCAGAAGGATCAGAAAGCGTGCATGGGAGCAGAGACAGGGAAGGATCGAGGGGGTCGTGGAGGGGGTAGGGTTCATTGGAGCAAACAGGGATCTCAGTAAGAATTGGAGGTAGGTTCCATTTCCTGGCATTTAGTTCCCAGCCTCCTGACGATCAAGATACCAATTACAACCAAAAGCAAAAATTCCAGACACCGAAGTTAGATTATACATTCCCATGGTATGACAAAAGGAGGCTTCGAACGTCCCAGCACTGAACTCCAGAGACACAGAGTGGACACGAAGACCATCTGTCTCACTGTGGCACATCACCAGCCTGTCCCGGAGGTGGCGCTGCCAGCTGGGGCCGGCTGGGCAGTGGCCATCCCTAAAGCCACAAGCTCAGTGGGAGGAGCCCTGGGTGTCTCCCTCATTGTCCTGCCTTCACTTACATCCTTCTCTGAGGATCAGAACGGAACCACGTCCTTCCTGGGAAGCCTGGAGTCCCTGAGCTGGGTGCAAGCAGAGAAGTCAGCTCAGCAGAGACCTCTCCAAGCCTCTGAGCCCCCATCCGGGCGTGCCGTCAGCCGCAGCCAGAAAGACTCCCAAACAAGCCCCACACGTCCACAAGGATGCTTCAGAGGCTCTTACCTCCCCGAGTGTCCCCCACGCAGCTGTCCTCCTCCGCTCCACTGCCCCACCCCAGCCAGTCACAAAGGCCGTGGAAGCTGAGCTCGCCAGGATGCCCTTCTCAGAAGCAACAGGAGCCCCACGACGAGAGCCCTCAGAGAGGGAGGAGCAGTTCAGTTAAGAGACGTCACGTGAACAGAAAAGAGGACCGTCTCTCCGCCCCTCTGATCTCCCCATCTGTTTGCTGTTCCCTGAAATTCATCCCACGAGTTTCACGATAATCACTGCCAGCTTTGAACCTGATTAAGCAAGTTTAAAAAAAAAATCACCTCAGAAGAGGCAGCTGTTACTTTAATTTGATTAAGTACTAGTCAACCAAGTGGAATGAGAATCCCCAGCCCTCTTGAAAAGTGACAGCATAATTCAGATTTGGTTAAAATCACACATACATGCACGGAAGACTGAGATGTCGTCCACAAAAAGGTAAGAGTTGTTGCCTCTGTGTGCTGTGATTAGAAAAGATTTTTACTTTCCTTCTGATCTCTTTTTCATTTTTTCCATGTACTACTTTGTTAAAAATGAATAAAGTACCATTTGGAAATCTGTATTAAGTCAACAAGGATTGATTACAAAGGTAAATAGCCACCCCCACTCTTCCTTCCCAACAAACCCGTTACTAATTACCTGTCCAAACAGATAACAGTAAAGAGTTTTCCAGAGGCCACCAGGCATGTGCTCCTTGCAGGCGCTCCGGTGGCCACACAGCGGCAGGTCCTCTTGCAGCTTACTCTCACCTGAGTGCTTCCACAGCCCAGCAACAACGGGCCCTCAGTTTGAGAGAGCTTGACAGAGCAAAGGTCCAGAGCACCCTCAGCTCCTGCTCCATTATCTGTGTTAACAGGAGGCGGTGAGGACCTGGCCAAATCACCAAAAGAAAGGAAGGGGATCACACACTGGGTCAGAATCTCATCAGGCCTCTGAACAGCTGTCCCCAGAGCCTCCAGCAGGGGGCAGCAGGGCACTGTGAGCAACAGCCATCCGGTGTCACCGAGGAAATAGCCCGAACTTCCACATCAGGTGGAAGCCTGCAGCAATTCATACTTTCTGTCCCGGGCTCAAGAATGCTGTGCCCTTACCGAGCCGCCTGGTAGAAAATCAGACTTTGAACAAGTTAACCGTGTCTTCAGGAAACCCAAAATCAAACGAGAAATCCAACGTTTCTCCTGAAATCGTATTTTTTTGAGTTTGGAAAAGTCATAAAACCACCTTCTGTCTATTTTGTATATCTACCTACATTTGGCTTTATTCCAAAAAGGATTTAAGGCAGTCTCACCAAGTTGCAAGGTCTCTGTTTCATCCTAATTACACAACACAAAGGAAACACAAGATCCGTTCCTATCTGCCCCAGGTAATAAATACGGCTGTCTACTAATAGACGTTTGTCTTAGCGTTTGCCGAAATGAAGTACAGGGAATTTGGTCCAAGGCTGAGAACAGATGAATCTGGAGTGAAAGCCCAATAGCCTTGAAGTGATGCCAGCAGCAGTGATTAGTGAAAGAAACGTTGCAAAAAGGAGCAGGTACCTTTGCTTGTGAGGCCTGCTCTTTGTACCAGCATGTCATTAGTGGGAAAGCCCCATCCCTTCTCCAGAGATCAGTTTCCTTGTCTATAAACAGGGGATAGGATCAGATAATTTGACTCAGATATGGCAAGAGAGAGGCCTTACAGGGCTCTTCAGGAAGGACAGCTGATAAGAAACTTGTTATAATGTGCAAGAAGTCACTTTATGTGGAAGCCACATCTTGACCTTTCTTCATCTGCACCGTTTGCAGCCTACCACCTGGGAAATGGGAAAGAAGCCAAAGGGGTGATCTTCACAGTTTTGAACCTAAGTAAAAGTTAGGAATGTCCAGAGACATCTGCTCAGCCCTCCCTGGAGTGCCCCCCACACACACACACCACCGCCCTCCACTGCATGGAGCTCTGTATGACAAACCCTGGTCTGGAGTATTGGACTGGCTTGTGTGGTGTCCCTACTGGGGACTTCAGAAAGGTTAAGTGCGTGTCATGAAGAGTGTCAAACACAAAATATTTCGGTTTTAATCTTTACTTTCAATCCCAAACAATCTCTTTCCTTTTCGTTACAAAAGTACTAGGTGAACATGGGCAGAAGCAAGCTGACCTCTACAAACTACGTGCCTTCAACAGGCGTCTCGATCCCGTCACCAACACCCACGTGTGAGGCAGAGACACCAGGCAGGTAATTCTCGGGAATCAGAACTATACATAAATGCACGATCATTTTATTTCATACAAACATGATCAACACGAGCGAAGCCAGACTGGATTTTACACACTCTTGACACTCCCAAGAGCCTTCTCGTGGGGCCGGATCTGAGGCCCTGCCCTCCCGGAAGGAGGACACGGCCCGCATCTCAGCAGTTCATTGAGATGACAAGCTGGACGTGCTGAGGAGAGCCGAGAGTACCGCGGCCAGGCTGGAGGGGTGGCCAGCCAGCACAGCCGGGCGCCTTCCTGCACGGGCTCCTGGCCAGGGCTTGCCGGAAGGTCTCTGCGCTCGGTGGAGCAGGGAGCAGTGATCAAGCCGAGCAGCTGTCCAGAGCATGTCAGTCTCTGGCTTGACCGCTCACCCCTCCAGCCCTCTGAGGGGAAGGAGCTGTCAGTCCACTGTGCCATTGTAGGATTTGTTGAACTTGTTGAAAGTGAAATCCACAGTGTGTGTGGAGATGGGCTTTCTGTACAGAGGGTTTGAAGCCTAGAGAACACGCAGGGTAAGAGGACACGTGTTAGTTCATTCACTCATTCAAACACACACAGGGCTGGAGGCCTTCCAGAGTCAGTCACCAGGAAGGCAGCAGGCTCAGCGTGCAGGTGGAGGTGCCTGCCTTGTGCTGCAAGACGTGCTCCTCCAACCCACTGGCCTGGAATGCCCCGCCCTTCTCTGAACTTTCTCTCTCCATCTCTGAAACGAGGGACCTTGTCCATCAGATGGTCTCTAAAGTCCCTTCCAGTTTTCACAGAAACTAACTAGCACTTCAGGGGGCACTCACTGTGCTGTCCTTGGGTGACGTGCAGCCTGCTTGGGGAAGCAAGGCACACGCAGACACTGCGATAGACTGGGGGTATCGTGGGGTCCCCTCCTGGGCTGTGTCCAGACTGTCCAGACTGCCCCTGCTCAGGCTGTGCCCAGCACCTCTCCTCGTGAGCCTCCTGACCTGGGCGTGGTGTGGGGCTCTGTGCAGGGTGTTCAGAACTGGGTACACACCACCCCTCAGGTTTTGCTTCTTTGTTCTGAATGCTAAAGGTGTTAGGGGGCCTCTGCCTGAACTCAACTGGACCCCTAAGCTTGACATGTTTCCCACTTCCAGCTTCCCACTGGCATACCATTTCGTAGCGGGCCCTGGATCGCTCACTCTGGAACTTGGCGAACTCTCTCCGGTCGTGGATGGTGACGAGCAGCTTCCAGATGACCAGAAGCGCAAACCCAGTCAGGAGGATGCTGCCGACCACAGCCAGGAGGATGGTCATGGCGCTGGGGGCGGTCCCGCACTCTGGAGGACCAGGGCGCGGTGAGCAAGCCACCAGCACCGCCACGCCCCCACTCCAACCTCAGGCCCACCAGCTCGCCCCAGAGGCCTTCCTGTGCTTCGTAAGACCCTCACATGGCTTCTGGAGGTGTGGGTGGCAGGCGGGTTTCTCCAATGCACACGCAGTAAAAGATTCAAAGAAGGCTAGTGACTGTCCCAAGGCCACACAGCAAATCGAGGGCAAAGTCCAAGAGAACTCAGAGGCTGGTCCACTTTTCCCCACACACCCTGCGCACGGCTTCATCCCCCCAACTCGAAGCACCCACACCCCAGCCCAGCCCCGCCTCCCATGCAGGATGCACGTCTCAACTGCACCATGTCTCAACTTTCACGTAAATGGTTTCAGGAGTAGGCCAGGCGGCAGGAGGTTTCACGAAGCCGTTCCACAAGGGCTGGGCTGGGGGCCAGCCAACATTTGCAAGCCCTTAGTGTGCAGCCTTTGCAGCAAATGTGCTTATTTTCAAAGAACCACAAAGACAGCGCTTGGAAACAAAGCCTCATTCTTCAGGCGTGCATCCTGGACTGAGACCACAACCTTTCCCCCTGCCTCTGCCTAGGGAAGGCACGTTATGTGGTCTGGCCTCACGTGGAAGCAGTTTGCAATGCTGTGAACTCAAGAGGGCAGATCTTCTTCTGCACTTTCACCCCTGCTCCAACCTCCTCCAAAGAATAAAAGGGGTCATACCAGAAACCCTAATTACCCCAAGGAAAAGGGCTCCCGGTCCCCGGGCCCAGAGCGTGAGGCAGAAATGTCCATGGTGGGTCCGAGCGTGCCGTCCTCAGCGGCTGGGCACAGCACTTGTGGGAATGCTAACCCAGCGCTCTGCCCTTCCTGGACTCCACTCCAGGAAGCGGCAGCCCAGCCAGGGCCACACGTGTACCCAGAGCTCCCTGACGCCTACCCTTTATGGTCCGGCCCTGCCTTGCACGCTCACACTGCCGTTAGCCACGTAGGTTGTGTGTTTCGTGCTTACCGTCACTCCTGTACCCCTTCCTTTGAGATGAGGCACTCCCCCAGGGCAGGGCCCTATCCTCCTATAACTCCCATTCCCTCCAGTCACAGCCCCCAAGCTCTGCCCCAGCGATGGTCCCCAGATGAACAATCATCTTTCTTCTGAACTACAGCAGTCAGGTAGAGGAGGCCTTAGATCCTGATCTTCACAGAAAACTGTGTCCCTCCCCTCTCTGGAGTTTGGAAGGGATGGTGAGAAGAGAATGGGTGATACCTCAGAAACCAAGTGCCCTGGGGGAGCAGACAGGGCCAGGCCTCACCCACCTGGCTCCCTGAGGACCGTGAGGTTGGACTTCCCACTGGGGAGCTCTGAATAGGTGAACATCATCACGCAATCCTTGGCGGTTTTGTAGAAACAAAGCACAGCCTCCTGGTCATCTTTCACTGGAAGAAAACCAAGCAGAAATGTCCTGAGTATTTCTCCGAGTAACTCGGGGCCACCGAGAGGTGGGGTGAAGAGCCACATCCTGCTCCCAAAGGAAAGGGGTGCAGAGAGGCTGAGTGGGAGTCTCCCATATCAAGAGTGCAGGCGCAGCGCTGAGTTAGACTGCCCCAGGGATGCAAACGCCCTTCCACGTGAGGGAACATCTGCAGCACTCACTGTGGGGATGTGGGAGGAAAGGATGCACTATGGCCAGGCAGGACAGGACAGCGGAACTGGAGAGGGAGGGGCTGCCCGCGGAGGCCTGAGTGAGGGCTCACACTCGAGTCCCCTGCCGCAGAGCCAGCCGCAGAGGCCGAGAGCTGGCGGTGCCGTCCTGAGATGTGAAACGAGAGGGCGCCACGAGGCGATGAGACGCGTGGGAGACTCCCAGCCCCCAGCATGGTGCACACTGCCTGCCTCGCTCCCCGTGCGACGCAGCTCCTTTCCTCACACTGCCTCACACCCGCTGTCCCCACCCGGCTGTCACCTGAGGTGACGGCGTCACCCTCCCCACCCCCGAGCCATTATCCACAGTGCAAGGCTTCCCTGGGTCGGGGTTAGACTGACTTCTGGGGCGAAGGAAGCCAGGAAGAGTGTGAAGTAAGAGGGAGGCGGGTGATAAGGGAATGACCCGTGGGTCCTGAGCAACTACTCCAGGTTATGCTGCGGCATGGAACGCCTTCCAGCTCCACCCTCTGTAAAACTGCGGCTCAACGGAGGCTCTACCAGAGACCATACAGAGGTTATCAGACACAGAGGCCTAGGCTTTTCCTCTCAAACCCCAACCGTAAGCCCAGTCCGGCTGAGTGTGAGCAAGTGTGTGAGTGTGTGGCTGTGTGAGCAAGTGTGCGTGCGTGCGTGCGTGCGTGCGTGCGTGTGTGTGTGTGTGTGTGTGTGTGTAAGCCTGGGGGAAGGAAGGAAGGATAACTGCTGAATTCGAACAGAAACTTTCTCTGTGAAGCAGCTGATTCAGGTCACAGCTGTGCGTGAACAGCAACATTTGCTCCAGAGTGAGTTAGTGGGTCAGAAGAGGCACTGCCCTGTCTTTCTGTGGGTGTCCAGTCATGAGGCAATGGCCCAGGTCTGCAGGCAGAACTTGCTGCGAGCCAGGCCTCAAGTCACAAGACAGAAGCAGGGCAGGAGAATCGGCATGAGAGGCCAGCCTGGGTGGGTGGGGGGCTCCCCACTGGCTCCCGGTGCAGTACAAGCCCTGGCACACAGTAGGTGCTCAGTGACTATGCGCTGATGGCATTCATGACTTGGTTGCCATGATTTGGCCAGAGCATCAGTCAAGACCAGGGAGGCAGGAACAAGGAGCAGAGACCTGCAGGAATTCTATCCTGGGTTCATCTGGACAGAATGCAAGCTCTGCCTTGTCTGATGCCAGCAGCATCAAGAGAGCTGTGCTGGGCTGAGGCCAAATGAGGCAGAGACTGGCTAGCTGGTCACCAAACGTGGTTTCCCAGCTTCCTGGGCACACCTGGATGGCATTTCCCACCATTCCTGCAGTAAATGTGGCCGGGTGAAGTTACATGTACCCTTCCAGGTCCAGCCCATGTAAACCTCCCATCCAATCCTTCCCTCTGTCCTCCCCATTTGTAGACTCAATGGAGAGGATTCTGAGGACCTGGGGGAGGGTGGAACAAAACCTGAGAGGGTATCCGGGCTCATGAAGGACCAACAGAGGCTTTGTCAACCAGGAACATCTTCACTTTCAGTGAGTGACAAACCAACTTCTATTTTGTTAAGTCACTGAGGTTCGGAGCATGTTTGTTGTGGCAGCTAACAGCACTTAATCCAACTAATACACCAACTTCTCAGGAAGCCTGGGAGAAGATGTGGCTAGGAAGGCACAGGGCCCAGGGACAGGACAGATACTGATGAACAGGGAGGGTCTTACACCCTGGAGAGCCTGGAACCTGTGCCCTAGCCCGGGTACCCCAAGTCCTCTTGGGGAGGCCAGCAAGGACAGGCCAAGGACCTGAGGCTACTTCCTAACTCAAGGCTAAACTACCATCCTGCCAGCCAGGCAGCCCTGAAGATCATCCCCACAGGATAGAGTCTCCACGTCTCCTGCCAGGATCCAAAAGGGGCCGGCTGCCCAGACCACTTGGCATACTCACCAATGGTGTCCACCCGTGTGATCACCTCATCCTTGCACAGGTTTTGGCAGGTCTGGTTGTCAGCTGAGCTCCCTGAGTGAAGCAGCAAGCACTCGACACAGTCTCTTTGGAAGAGAGGCGATAAATGTGGGTGTTAAATGCTGTGGATCAGCTCCACACATGTAACCGAGTACATGCCCAGGAGTGCAGATCCCAGCCCTCCTTCAGGCCCCTGAAGCTTTAACTTCTCCCATCTTCAGTTGCTTAGCCCTACTGTCCCCCCGTCGCCCTCATGCAGGGAAGCCTGAAGGTCCTTGGAGGAGCCTAGGTGAGTTTAGAGACGTGTCTGGTCCCCATGTCAAGTTGCAGGCTGGAGGCCTTTCAAATTCTGACACCAGGAGCCACATCCACCTGCACTCTGGTGTGTCAAATGCCTCCCTGAGGAGTCTGCCCCAAACAAGGAGCTTCTGATGATTACAAAAAAAAAAAAGTATTCCTGGCCTTGAGGAGGGGTTCTCCCACCCCCGTGGCCAGGGCCCAGCCACACCCACAGAATCTGCATCTCTAGGGCTGGAGCCTGGTCTCCCAGGGACTGAGTAAATGTGAGGGCTGAGGACCACCGTCCTGGAGACCCTCGGCCCTTCCCCCTTCTCCCTCCCAGACAGAGCCCACGTGGCATGGGAGCCAAGCTCTAACGGTTCATTGAGATTGCTGTGGAGGGGAGAGAGGGCCCCTAACCCCGCTGGGGGACTGTTGGGGGGGTGCATACATGGGGTGGCAAGAACTCAACTCCAGGGAGAGGTGGATTGGAACAAAACTGCCACCTGACGGTGAACTCGCAGAGCCTTTCTGAGGTGATGGAGCTCGGTGACCTGCAAGGAGGTAAGAGATCCCCCAAACAGGGGCTTCTCCAGGAAATGGGATGAGGACTCCAGAGTTAAGCACGTGAGGCAGGCCACTGTCTCCTTGCAGCTGTGTCCTGGCACCAGAGTGTGGCGGGGGTGAGGGGGAAGCTTACAGCGGGGTGGGGGGAAGCTTACAGGGGGTGAAGGGGAA
>SJYX01016887.1:413409-471479 GCA_006410675.1 Oreotragus oreotragus
GGTGAGGGGAAGCTTACAGGGGGTGAGGGGAAGCTTACAGGGCGGGTGAGGGGGAAGCTTACAGGGGGTGAGGGGGAAGCTTACAGGGGGTGAGGGGAAGCTTACAGAGCCTCAAAGATGCAGAGGACAGCAGCCCGTACCCCACAGGCCTATGGGGCGCAACGGGGCTGTGTGTCCGGGAGGCCCTCTGGCAAAAATAGGCAGGAAATATAACTGCCATGCATCAGGTTTCTCATTTTCATTTTTAAACTCCTTGGGATGGAGGAACCAGTTACTACATTTCCAGGGCAAAAACTGTGCAGTGGATGCCAGGCCTGAAGGGAGCTGGGAACGTTTCATTAAGTCGCTCTATTTTACAGGTGAGTGAAATGAGGAATCACAGGCAGCAGGGTCCGGCACCCAGGAGCCCCGCCGCTCCGTCAAGCCCCTCTCCAAGTCCTTCCTCTGCTTTCTGAACATAGAGGAGGGCTGGGCAAGTGAGTAGATCGTCCCGCCGCTCCGTCAAGCCCCTCTCCAAGTCCTTCCTCTGCTTTCTGAACATAGAGGAGGACTGGGCAAGTGAGTAGATCGTGGAGAGAAAGCAGATAAGACCTCTTACTAGGGTTCTAATAGTTTGAAGAATTCAACCATCTCAGGATGGGCCACAAAATTCCTCTCTCCCGGGAATGACTTCATGGAAACATTCTGGAGTTAAACAAGTCGGAATTGCTGCATTTCCCCTGAGGCCAGAGCCCAGTGGGCGGGTCCTGAGGCTCGGCTGGGCCCCAAGAAGGGGTGGCTCCAGCTCTGGTCCTTCACACCAATGCGCTGCCCTCCCTCTCCCCACAATTAACACCCTGCCAAGAAAGGTGTCTGCTTCCGGTCTCCACTAGGATTCACCACAGAGGCCTCCACCTGCAGGCCCCGTGGTCAGGAAACGACAGGCGTGCTTCCAGGGAACATTCCCTCATCGTCCACACTGGCAAATCAGTTTAACCCATGTGCTCCTCACACTGGGTTGAAACTTGTGATTTATTGTAGTCACGTATTAACATAAGTCTGGCCTTTAAACAAACAAGCTGCTGAGACAGACTCTGCTCAGGGAGTCTGTTAATTGAAATCAGCTGAGGCTGAATATGAACTCACCCAAGGTGAAGGGTGTGTTTGGTTAGTTCTAGAAAGTGGAGATTGCCTGCTCTGAAGTACCAGAGGGGAAAAAAAAAAGGACATAAGACATTGGAAATGGTGGTTCTCAGCAAAGTGGCGAGCAGAAAAACAGCCTGAAATGAGGCACTATCAAAGGGACTTCATTTTGTTTTGTTTTGTTTTTTAAGTTACAAGAAGGCTGTGAAAGCGGCAGTGTCAGTGTGGCCCAGATACAAGTAAGAAGAAATAGTGAGATTCCTTGATGGCATCTCTTTGCTCTGCTTGCTCCTTTGGTGTTGCTTAATGGATAACAACAACGAAAAAAAGGAAACCCATGTCTTCTTAGAAATGAATGCTTTAAACATTTAAAGCTAAGTCTGTCTTCCCAAGCGCCTTTTAACTGATCTAAGCCAACCCTTTATTGCCTTGCTGCTTCAGAGGAAGGCAAAGAAACAGGTTTTATCTGCTTTTATTGGTTCCACGCGTACTGTCCTAGCTTCATCCCCACCTCCCAACAGCCTCACATGCCCCAAGGTCTGGGAGCACAGACTCTAAAGGGTTGAGCTGGTGGGAGCTGGGGGAGGGTGCCTCCCTCAGGCATTGCATGTTGATAATGGCCGAGAGTCCAGGCTCAGATGGCCACAGCTATTTGGGCTCCAGACCCAGGATCCTAACCTCCTCCCCTGGGATGTTTCCGTTCTCATTTCTGCTATTTCTCCACTCTTAGCAGGTCTACAGTGGATCTGTGTTTCTTTTCCCTTACTCTGCCTGGCTTCCCTCTAATCACACAAAATAAAATCTGGCCCTGTCTATCTTGTCTCTCCATCTGTGGCCAGCTTTCAATTACCCACGCCTGGATTATTTGTGGCAAACGTCCAGACAGGGGCTCTGCCACCCAGAACGTTTCTGTGTTCAGACTGACCGGCAGCCCCAGCCACTCGGGGATCATGACCTCCTCTCATTAGGAGCCTGGGCCAGGCATTTGGAAGGGATATCTGCCAAAAAAAATTGCACAGTTGCATTTCCCAGCCAAAAGGAAACAACGTCTGTATTATTACTTGTTTCTGATTATCTGTGCCCCTCCCTCCTGGCCCCTCAGCAAAAGGATGACGATGGCACAGCTGTTTCTCTAGCAAAATCAAGGCAAGCTGTCACTCTTGCTTTCCTGATGCTGTAACTCCCTGCTCCCTTTCATTCCCTCTCACTCGTGCTCCAGCAGAATGTGGAGGGCAGAGCTGCGAGGAGGTCAACTGGGGAACGTGACCCTGTGGCTGGGTCAGTGGAGGCCTGGAGCCTGTATCTGGACAATCTCTGCATTCAGCAGCAGCACGGAGACTCGCTCCATTATCTGTACAAATGGAGCAGAAAATTCAAAAGCCACTGCAGTTTGTTCCTGGCATGGCTTATCCAGGTCGGGTGCCCTCCTGTCCAGTTTACCTTCTGATGATGTTTTGTTTAAAGCAGTATTTCCTATACAGGGAAGGTGGCCTGTGAAACACTGTTTGGGAGATGTTAATGGGGAGGGTCAAATTCATTTGGAAAAAACATGCATGCCGAATGTCCTTTTGAAATACTCAGTGACACACTAAAGGCTCAAGAAGATGCTCTTTTGGTACCCAAATCAATTCAACTTCATTTAACCTAGTAATCTGGTAATTTCTAAACTTGAATAACAGTCGTGCTTTTTGTTGTTTTGTTTTGCTTTTGTTTTTACAAAATCTCCATGGAACCAGAGCTTCAAAGGCCCTATTCTAGTTCATGTGAGTAAGTTTCATTCCTCTGCAAGGCTGCTGGGCAAGGTGTGCGAGATGGGGAGTGGGGGAGATGGGGAGATGTGGGAGATGGGGAGACCGGTGGCCCTGGAGGCTGCCTAGCCAGATGGCAGGATGGTCTGGTGAAAAGCTGGGGTGGGGGCTTTACCTCTTGGTGCTGCAGGCATCGGGGCAGGTTGGGCACTTCTCACATGTCTCCCCAAAGGCCCCTGGCTCTGTGCACTGGCACTGCCCGCAGACGCAGTGCCCACGGTCGCTGCAGATGTGGCCATCCCTGGCCTGGCATGTGCTGATGTCTGTCGAGCAGTTACAGTTGTCCCCGATATAACCTGCGTGGCACTTGCATTCTCCACAGTGACACTCGCCATGGCCTAAAAGGACACACACTGCACATCAGTGCCTGCCTGCCTGCACGAACACACAACCACGCTGGCGCCTGCCACGTGCTGGGCCCTGGGCATGCGACAGAACGAGGCACGGGCTGTGCCCTCCGACTCTGACCGGGCAGACACAGAGGGCTGGTGCCACCACGAGGTGACAGTAGGGCGCCCAGGCGGTACATGTGGTCCGCCTGCGCTGGATGCTGCTCCAAGTTGGTCCAGAATGGTGCCCAGGCGGTGCATGTGGTCCGCCTGCGCTGGATGCTGCTCCAACTCGGTCCAGAACTTGGCCAAGTTGTGCCCTGGGCCCAGGACCCCAGAGAACTTCTTCCTGTCTCCCCAGTTAATGTGACTAACAGCCCCAGGGCCTGTGGATGTGAGCCCCTATAGCAAAGGAGACTTTGCAATGTGATAAAGTGAAGGATTTTGAGACAGGGGAGATTCTCCCAGATTATCCTGGGACCCTAAGTGCCATCACAAGGGTTCCATGTAGGAGTAAGGCAAAGGGAGATCTGACTGCAGAAGGTGGTGGCCACGGCCAGGGGGAGCAAGATGCTGTGCTGCCAGCTCTGAAGACAGAGGTGGCGGCCTCAAGGAGCCAGGAATGCAAGGAGCGCAGCTCTGTGAGATGGCAAAGGGGAGGGAAGGACCCTCCCTGGAGCCTTGGCAGGGCCTCCTGGTACCAACAGTGTAGCCAGGGAGAACCATGTCAGACTCTGACCTCTAGAGCTAGAAGAGAACACACCGGGGTCGCCTTCAGTCACCGATTTGTGGTAACCTGTCACAGCTGCAACGGAAACGCACACAGGCACTGCCCCCGAGTCTCAGTGAGATGCTGACTCCGGAGCTGTGGCCAGAGCGGGGTGATTCAGGAGCAGGGGCCAAGGGCGCCAGCAGCTAACACTGAACTCACTAGGAACGTGTCAGGCTTTACAGTGTGAACTCACGGAACTCTTACAGCCATCCCCTGCTCACAAATGATGAAAAGCGACACATGGAAGGACGAAGCAGCTTGAGGGTGGCCAAACCGGGAGTATGGCTCAAGGACCCACAGTCTGAGCTTGAGACTCTGCAGCCTCTCGGGAGACAGAGTAGGCCCTGATCATGAGGAGAACCGGCTGAGGGTCCCCCTGGTCCCCCGTGCAGGAGGGACCTGTTCATTCCGCAGCCTCCAAGGTGGGGGAGCCAGACCTCCCCTCCAAGCTCTGCAGGCATCAAGGGCAGGGGGGCTGCTGGGCTCAGAGGACTGTGTGTGCGCCAGGCACATGCGTGCACCTGCTGGGCAGGGAGGCGCATGGGGAGTGCCAGCCTCCAGGGGGGCCTGACCGTTCATGGATCTCCTGTTCTCTGTGCTAACACAGCGGAAAGCAATGCTATAAATGGCAGTTTTTTTAAAGTCTTCCTTACACTGCTACTGTAGCATACTTTCCTTTCTCATGCCATTCTTCTAAGACTCATACCAAAAGGCCCAAGAATTTGTATTTACTGAGAATCCACAGACACACTAGCAGGAGACCAGACAGACGGGGGATGGCGTCAGATGTTGGGGGAGGGCTTGCATTCTGCTCCCACTCCTGCATCAGCTATCCTGGGATTTGGATCTCAGCACCTTCTGTGAGACCCCCAGCGAGCGTGGTCCATAGTTCAGGTCAGGACCTAACTTCAGAGGACTGCTTCGCCCCTACTTCCTTCTTGTCCCCCTCCCCGTCTCTGTCCAGTCCTCACTGCCTGGGACCTGTGGGAGACAAGGGTGGCCATCTGGAGCCAACAAGCCCCCCACCGCCAAACCCCCCACACATGGACCACAGCCCAGGGACGCAGAGCCCCGGCAGACACAGCACTGGGCAACAGCCCCCGCCACACACACTTCACAGGCAGTGTCGAGGCACATGGCGGCCCCCTGGGAGAGGTGAGGAAAGCCAGGCCCAGCCAGGAGCAGGCTGCGGAGTGCAGTTTAACTGCCTGGAGGCTGGTGTGCGGTGTGTGGGCCGCAGGGGAGACAGCACCCCTGGCTCAAGGGTTACAGTGGGGAGGCCGCAGAGCACACAGCCACTCCAGGGAGGGAGGCCTGCACGCCCCTCCTCCCCACCAGTCCTCCAACAGCCATGGAGGCAGGAAACCACCCTCCGCAGGGAAGTCTCCCCAAATGAAATGGGTCCAACCCACACAGCGAGCTCCCTCACTCTCAGCCTCGGGACCACATTGGTCAGGAGCCTGTTTTAAATTAAAATGGTTCACTGTCAGGGTAATTCCACCCCCAACATTTTATTATGAAAATTCCAAACCTGCAGTCAAGATGAAAAGACTGTAGTGTGAACATCCGCCTATTTTCCAGCTCTCCCACCCTCAGCGTGTCACCTGCTCCATCACACATCCCTCCCTCCTTCCGTCCATCCATATATTTTTAAACGCATCCCAAAGTGAGCGCACTTCAGGGGTAGGTTTTTCATTAGCTCTGGCCTCTCCAGTGGCTTGTACATCGCAGCATCCCATAAAGCAAAACTATCAGAAGAGGCGTGACTGGTGCCATATTTACCCGCAGCAAAGACACTACTCAGGCCAGAGGGGCTGCTTTGTTTGGCCTGGATGAGTGCCGTCTTCCCTCTTACTCTGTATTTGGCAGCAACGTAAAATGAACCAGATGTAACCTGACAACTATTCCAAACTGTCAGTGGTTTGGAGAAGAGGTAGTACATTATTTTTTTGTGGTGAAGTGTGGGTATGTGTGTGCTGAAAGAAGAACTTGCTCCCCATTGTGACTGAGCATCTCATGTGAAAAGATCTGCTCAATGAGAAGATAGTGAAGTTGCCAACTGCTCGTACTTCCCCCCATGACTGTTCATTGGCTAGTAAACCCAGCGGTCTTGGGCACATATGACACCAAGAGGACCCGAGAGCTCCAAAACCCAGCCCAAGGTCAGAGCAGTTGAGTGTTCCTGGATCTGGGGTGTGAGCAGAGTTAGGAGTCACGGGCAGCGGATACTAGGAGTCGGTGGCCACCACGGCGGCTCCAGGGTGAGGGGCCGGACTCCCGGCCAGAGACGTGAGCCATCCCTGGAAGCCGCCGCCAGCACCTGAGCAGCGAGGACGTGGAGAGAAGGAAACGCTGTGCCAAGAGCCTGTGAGTGAGAACACCCAGAGCCGCGCCATTGGTGGGGCAGCAGGTGGGAGCCACAGGGGCCCCAGGACCCTGGAAAGTCCTCATCCACGGGGCTCCTTGGCTTCTAACATTTGCCAGTTCCAACACAAAGTCCCAGCAAGTCACACTAGGAGAGAAGCCACACTTGGTGGAACGGCTGAATGCGCCTAAGGGCTGTCCTCGGGACACCCTAGATGGCCCGTTTGTCCGTCAATGGTCCATTGCCTCCCAAGACAGTGTAAAGCGGCTACAAGAGGGGCACAGGCACCTTGCCCTCCTTCACTCCCACGGCAGGGCCTACCGTCTAATCAGGGGAGTCTCTGCCAGGCAGCCCGGGATTAGCCTCAGAATCACCCTCAACACCATCTTCCAAGGACGGCCTCCCAACCAGAGGAGCTGGCAACAAGGCACAGCCACGCGCCATCTCAGCCTAAAGCTTCCGCGTCTCCTCTAGAGAGCGTGACCCGCACAGAGTGTCACAAACCATACACATCTGGTCACGCAGACATCTCAGATCCTGCAGCTGGGCCTCGACCTGCCTCTCCCTCGACCCACAAGTGCAGACTTCCACATCCTCTGGTCAGCCCTTGGCCTCTCCTAACGCCCTAGAGCAACATGTGTTATTAAAATGACAAGGGCCACTTGGGTCCCGTCCCCAGGCTCAATAACCCATCTATTAGCAGGAGAGCCGCACGGGGAACGGGAACACGACGCTGGCTAACAGCACCCAGAGGGCCGAAGCAAGGACTCCTCCTCGTAACAGAGCTCATTTATAACGCTTCCCCAGCACCTTGGCAGAGTGTGCTGAATTTCATGATGCCTGTTTAATACTCTGCAGACGTAAAAAATATTTTCATTACATACAGATAGGGATACTGAAGGGCATGTGAAAGCACTTTGTAAGCTGTGAATTGCTACATGTGCAAGTTATTATTAGTACCTTTGTTGGAATGATTGATAGTTAAATGGACAGGAAGTTGTAAATGTGTCTATTTATACAGAATTTCAGCTCTACAGAATTCAACAGCTTTCCATCAGCAAAACAGGGCTTGTGTGGGCCACGGGCCAAGACGCAGCCCCCTGCCTCCCTTGATAAAGTAGAATACGGGCTATTCAGAGGCAGGGGTGCTGTGGAAGCGGGCAGGAAGGAGCTGCTGGAGAGGAGGGAGGGGGGCCTGTGAGGAAGCCCCAGCCAGGACCAGTGCTCTGCAGAGGCCAACAAGGGCAAATTCTACAGTGCAGCGGGACGTGAGGGTGGGACCCAGTGACAAAGCGGTGAGGCATGGCCGCAGAGAGCACGGCAGCTCCCACGAGGGACCCGGATGCTCAGGGAAAGGAAGAGATGGGGAGGAAGGAGGTTGGGGATTTTAAAGAGGGGATATTTGAGCATCCTTCTGATTAGAGAGAAAGATACAGAAAAGAGAAAATCTGGTGGCAAGTGGAGGGATCAAGGGAAGAGCAAACTCTAAAGAGATCACAGCAGAGAGAGACTGAGGTGGGGAGGAAGGGAGGGGGGTGGTGAAGGGAGACTGAACAGCTTGGAGTGAGGGCTGTGACCGGAGGAGCTCAGGATAACTCTGATCAGCTGCATGAAGGGCTGGGGGCTGTGCATGCTTGTTCAAGTGTGTGATCCATGTTCAAGTGGATCCTGCACCACTGGCTATGTCACCCTGGGCAAATCCCTGAACCTGACCGATGATCACGTCCTTATCTGTCAATGACAATGCCTTCCTCGTGGGAGTGTCGTCAGAAATACTGCTGCTACTGCAAATCAAGCCCCTACTGCAGCAGCTGACACAGGACTGCCCTTGGAGCGGAGCAAGCAAGGATCATCGCTCTGGACAGTGGTCACAGCACTGTGCAGGGGTGATCAGAAGGCAGGGATGAGAAAAAGTATGGGATCGTGCCGTGGAAGGACACAACTTCAAAGGGAGGTAGTTCAAGGGAGTGGAAAGCAAGGATCTGCCGGGCAAGGGTGACTGACTCAGACAGGAGACAGCCAGGCCCCTGTCCCCAGGGAAAGGAGGGGTGGGCATTCCTGCATGAGGCAAAGGGTGAAGGGGAGTAAACACACCACGGAACACAGGTGATGGGCAACAGAGCAGGGATACAGGGAACATTCGGAAACTGAGGCGGCAGAGTGGTGGCTAACAGGTGGCTTCTGAAATCAGGGAGCCTGGTTGCCTCCTGATTCTGCTATTTGCCAGAAGTAACTGATGTTTAACCCCTCTGCATGTTGGTTTCTTCACTTTAAAATAGGGCCGATAGGGGCTTCCCTGACAGTCCGGTGGTTAAAACTCCGTGCTTCCACTGCAGGGGGAATGGGCTCCATCCTGGGTTGGAAAACTAAGATCCTGCACTTACGCCATGCAGCATAGCCAAAAAATAAAAATTCAATAAACTGTAACTTCAAATAAACTCTAGAACACTCTTTAAAAAAACAAAATAGGGCCAGTAAAGATGCCTCCCTTGTAGGCTTGCTGCTGTGAGCTCAGTCACTTAACCTGCATAAAGCACTTCGTGTTTGACATATGGGCTTCCCTGGTGGCTCAGTGGTAAAGACTCTGCCTGCCAAGCAAGAGACTCAGGTTCGATCCCTGGGTTGGGAAGATCCCCTGGAGAAGGGAACGGAAACCCACTCCAGTATTCTTGCCTGGGCAATCCCATGGACAGAGGAGCCTGGTGGACTGAAGTCCACGGGGTCACAAAAGTGTCAGACACACTTAGCAACTAAATGACAAAAGTGCTCAATTAATGCTAGCTAGCTTCATCACTGTTGTCGCTGTCATAATAAAGGGAGGGTGAGGGAAGGGAAGCTTGGAGCAGAGGATTCCAGAGTTCGGAGAGGAAACTTTCTGGGAGCTTGGATCAAAGACTTCCAGGGTTAGGGAGCTCCTTGGAGGCTCACTGGGTAGGACTCAGCGCTTTCACCGCCGGGACCCAGGTTCAACCTCTGGTTGGGGAAGTAAGACCTGGTTAGCTGCATGGTACAGCCAAGGAGAAAAAAAAAAAAGAACTATGAAAAGTTTGGAGCTGCTTGGTTACACAGCTGTGGCTAACTGAAACAAAAGGTTAACTGACTTGCCCATAGTCAAGAACCAACAACAAGGATTGAAATCTAAGCCCTCTGGTTTCTGGCCCTGGCTACCCACCACCAGGGAAACTGACATACAAATGACGCAGCCCAAAACCTGAGTGAACTATGGTTTTGCCACAATATTCCATAGAGAGAGAGACCTGAACAAAATCACCGCACTCATTCGTTCACAACTCAGCTCTGCAGGGCAGAATCTGCATCACCTAACCTGCTGCTGTTTAAACTGGGACACGTTTTCTCATGACAAACCACCTTGAGGAGCAGAGCAGGCAATCATCCCCCTTGTCTGTGTCTCTAGTGCCTAACCCAGGGCTTGCACACTAGGGATAAGTGAAGATCTGCTAACTGACACCTCACATATGAAAAGAATTAGACTAGTCCTCACTCCAAAGAATTATGAGAGCAAGATCAAGACACCCAGTCCCAGTTCCTCTAACACTGTACCGAATCTCACCATAAAATAATTACCGCCTCAAGTGTTCTTTTCCCAAACACTCTGACAGCACTGTCTTCAATTATTACTTTGCTACCCATAAGAAACTCTGTTAAACAGACAGGAATAACACCACTACCACACAGCTGACGAAATGGATGCTCAGAGGGGTAAACACAATTCACCTAGTCATCCACGTTTCACAAGTGAGGTCATGACATGATATCAGGAACCCTGATCAAAAGTCTGAGGCTAATTTCATCTTCTAGGATACCTTCCTCAAAAATCTGAGGATCTAAATTTCAGGAAGTACTGTAAAAGAACCTAGAGTCACATGAAAAGGATACAAAGAATCACAGAAATTTGTAAGACACGATCTCAATACTGACCCATAAGAGACAGTGCATTCGTCAGGTCATGAGAACTGGGATGTCAGACTCGGCACAGGCCTTGCCGGAACCTATATGACTCCAAATCTCTGTGAAACAAATGGCGTAACCCTCTGCCTTACCTCAGAGCACACTCGCAAAACACAGCATGTGCCTATTGCTGTGCAGAGTGACTATTGCAAACTCATTCTTTCTTTGGTGTTTCTCGTAGTCCGAAAATCAGAATGTTATTGTCACATGCTGCTCACATGCAAAAAAAGTGACATATGCAGCGGCCTAGTTTCCTATATTACTTAATCATGGGTATTCCAACAGGTCACAACCAGCGGAGCCCTGAAGAGGACAGTAACAGATGGACACTGTGCATCTTTACATCATTTGGTAATGACTGGACTGCTGCCCACGTGGGCCATTCAGTGAAGTGTCATCTCCATTCCCAGGGGTTCTGGAAAGCAACGACCCTCTGTGAGTCCCCACCCCTTAGCTCACTTCAACTCTGCATCTCCAAAGTTCACAGGAACAGTAACAATGAGGAAAGGGAGTAGGAAGTACAGTACTATGGTAACACTGTGACTGCAAGGACTTTGTCCCAGCCGAATCCTTCCAGTCTCTACTGCCGGGGCCAGGGTTGGGCTGGGGTCCCAAAGCCTTCCAAGGACCAGAGGGACCCTCATTCTCAGCCGCTCGCTCCGTTTCCAGAACCTGGAAGGGCGGCACGCCAGAGGCAGTCTTGCGTCCCTGAGAAGGCTTTCTCCGCGGCCTCTGTGGATAGTTCGGATTGACTGCTTCCTACTGCTGTGGTTAACGGTTGTGTTTCCTGGTCAGGAGGTCTGAGACAGCGATCGACACATCCACGGGCTAGCAGGCTATCGGTGGGGGTAAACACACAACTCCCAGGCTAACAAACATCGGCATTTAGGATGTCACGATCCTGTAGGAACGGGCCAGCAACTTTAAAAGCACTTGGGCTGCTGTCCCTTCTGGGATGGCCATGTCTGCTGAGTTGCTCGTGGAACAATGATGCCCTCTACAGCCCTCAGAGAGAATTCAAGGGACAGAATGAGCTCTTGCATCTGTGAGAGATCCTGAATCTGCTTTTCCACTACGATTTTTTTTTACGCTAGCATAAGTTAATAATATACATGTGTTTGTATGCATGTGGGAAAAAAAATTCAAGTACCATAGTCTACATAGTCTAACAGTAAGGTCCTAATTAAAATAAAATAAAATGATGTGCAAAGAATTAACATCACTATACTGAAACAATTTACTTTCCTAAAGGCCTCATAGAAGCAAATTCTACACAACGTCATTTTGGCGATTAACAAAGGCTATTTTCAAAAGAATCACTTAAAATGTTTTCAAAGTGGAACTCCTAAAAGGAGAAACAGGTTGAGATGAAATTTTTTTAAAAGAAAAGAAATAAACCACAAATTGGAGATTATAACATTTTCCTGTCTGGGACTGAAAAAAGACCAGTATGAAATAACTCTAAGCTTGAGTGACTTCCCTGTTCTCCATAAGACATGAGGAAAGAAATTTCTCATCTTTGTAATAAGGAAAATGAGGGATACTGGGCACCTCAGAAAGGTTCCAAATTACTCAAGGCAGATACACAAGAAGCAGAGCACAGGTCCTTGGTCTTGGGAAATGTTGCTAAGAGCAATATGCTGTGAGAGTGTGTGTGTGTATATATATATAAAACGCATGACAGTGTGTAACTGCGCACAGTCAAAGGAACAAAGTGAGAGGGTAACCAATGCAGGAAAAGTTTAGATCTTGTGTGAAAATAAAAGCAAGCCTTTGGTCAAGCCTTTGGTCAAGTCTGATGCATACAGACTATGCAAGAAAAGGTGAGAGGGCACAGGAAGAGAAAACCACAGGCCAGATCACTGCAGGAAATGCAAATTCATCAGTTTCATAGAAACAGGTGGACACGTTCCCAAGTTTCAAGATGAAAATATGGGTCAGAGTTAAAGAGGAAGGGGAAAGGAGTTATCAGAGTGCCTTGAAGTCAGCTGGCAAGTTTAGATTAGATCGCATTTAACAGAATTACTTCTGATCACTTAAGCAAGGAAATAACATGGTGAAAATGGTGTTAAGAAAACATTATCCTGGCACTTCTCTAGAGGCACTGGAATGGCAACACAAGAAAGGCATAGAGATCATGCTGAGATCAGTGCAGAAATATAAACAGCAAGGATAATAAAGGCTGAATTATAAGAAAAGGAGAGAGAAGAAGCAAGTCCAGGACACTTTGTTGAGGATGGACGCATTACACACAACGGTGAGGGAAGGACAAGGAGATAGCATAAGCTGGTAAGTCCAGGGACATCCAAAGCAAAAGCCAATTTAGAAGAAAACAGGATAAACTGAATTTTTAGTGTGCAGTTTCAGGGATCAATTTAGGCATAGACTTCAGCAGGCAGGTGGAAAGTTGAAACTGAAAAGAGGGTTTGAGAAACTAGGATTGTATTTAAACACTTTCTAATCACCCCCACCCCCGCCCCCCCAAAAAAGATGTGCTGACACATGTGGGAAGGAATGGGGGAAATAAAGCCCAGAAAACTGGGTGTCTGGCCAGAGAGGCAGAGATAACACTTGGAAGTTTCATTTCAGATCCAACAAGAACTTGGTTTCAAAGTCATCAACACGCAGAACAAATGCTCTCACTGGAATGTGATGGTCCCTGAAAGCTTTAAGCCTGAGGCAGAATTTAACTGGGTGACAGCTGGTAAACGTCTATGAATTTTATTCCTATCAAGTAGCACACACTGAGTTCCCACCAGGAGCAATGAAACAAGTTACTGTGCCGTGGGGAAGGAAGAGCAGCCCACTTGGGGTGTGTGTGTGTGTGTGTGTGTGTGAGAGATCCTCCACCAGCCAAACTCATAGGGATCCTGTATGTCTTTAGAACTTCAAGCTTGCCCAAAGAATAGGCAGAATTAAGAAGGAACCGGAAGATGAAGAGTTTAAGTACTGGGAGAAGTACAGGGGTACTTCTTTCACCTTGAAAAGTTTCACAAAGACAAATCCCTTTGGAAAAACATTCTCAAGGATAAAGGTTGCATGCTCTTCCTTCAGATTTATTTCTAGTAAAGAATGTAACCATTTGGGCTTCCAAAGTGGCACAGTAGTAAAGAATCCGCCTGCAATGCAAGATGTGGGTTGGATCCCTGGGTAGGGAAGATCCTGTGGAATAGGAAATGGCAACTCCAAATCACTCCAGTGTTCTTGCCTGGAAAATTACATGGACAGAGGAGCCTGGTAGACTACAGTCCATGGGGCCACAAAGAGTCGGATATGACTGAGTGAGTGAGCACACACACATGGAGTCATTTAAAGGTCCAGTGGCTAAGATTCAGCTCTCATTTCAGGGGGCCCAGGTTCGATCCCTGGTCAGAGAATTAGATCCCACAGGATACAACCAAGATCTAGTCCAGCCAAATAAATAAATAAATACTGGGGGAAAAAAAAGTAACCATTGAAAACTTCTATGATTTATTTTGTTACAACACATCAGTTTTATTATTTCTTAAAACTTAACAGTCATTAACTAGAACTCAAACAGTATGAAAATATTTGCATAAATCTTTTTTCAACACATAAAATCAGTATAACTTTTTCTAAATTGAGTACTGACGGCAAAGTACTGCACTCCCCTTTAGGTAACTGAAAAACCTAGGACACAGAATTTAAGTTATTCATTGAGGCAAACCAGCAAGACAAAAGCCCATTTGCTATTTGCTATTCATACACTTTCTCTCTCTGGAAGTTCAAAGAGTTGCTCTTCACTTTTACTATAAAGGGAAAACTACTGTCAATTCTTGGACATATTTCTCTTTTTGTAGTTTTTCTTAAGAATGCAGAGATTAAGGTTAATTGAAATTTAGAGGGGAACATAAAACTATAATTGCTACAAAGGAGTGGAAAGAAAAACATTGATAGTAAAGATGCAAGGAGATTTTTTTTAATGTAAAAAATCTCTCCTCTCTGCGCTAACATTAATAAGATCTTAAATCTGTTACTTTTAGATTTAGAAAATAACTCAGCCTTCCTAAACCATAAGTCTAACACACCACATCCCTGCTCTACCCAACCCCCTCCACCAAATAAAAAGTAGACAACTATCAACAAAAGTAAAAGCGTCAGGTCTCCTGGAGTGGGTGGGAAGGAGGAGGAGGCGGTCATTACACACTCCCTGCGGAAGAAGGCAAAGCCAGACCCACATTCCAGGGAAATCTGGCTGGTCTGAGTTTTTCCTTAAATACAGATTGGCCTGTCACTAAGCCAGGCTCTAATCTTCCCAGGCTGCCGATGCTAGGGAAGCCAGGAATCCCTTCTAATTAATCAAACCCTCCCAACAAAAATTTTCCCACCCACAATAAAGTGGGCTGTGGGGAGGGGAGACAGCAGAGCAAGCTTTGTAGCCAAAGAATTCTAGACTTCGGTGTAATACCTAACTAATCCAAGAAAACAGATGCAGGAAGCAGAGGAAATGATCTACAAACAGAGACAGACAATGAAGTAGGAACCTTTCACAGTACTGCTCTGCTGGAACCAAAGCTGAAAACTTTAAATAAGACTGTAATTACAACTGCATGGGAATGAGACCTGAGGACACCACATAGTTTTTTTAAGTACCTGGAGGGAACAGATCCATAAACTTTTCAGAGGTAGATGCCATGAATACTGATTTGACACTTTCAACAGCTATTTATTATTTAAATTTATTTTCTTAATAAACTCTGAATACATTATATGTCCACGTCTATTTTTCGCTTCCACTTGCAAAGGAAATGGCGTTGCCCTGACCTTCCTAACTTACCCAGCCCTTGCAGCCAGTTTAACCCAAGGTATCTTCACTGAAAGCCTACTCTGACAAGATACAGGNGCTGGCTCTGGCAGCGGTCCAGCTTCTTCATCAATAAAAGAGGCGCAGCGGCTCGTCTATCTCACAGGATTGGGGGAATTCTGTTAATGTGCACTACAGGAACTGTATCGTGTACTGCCTTTATGAAATTTCTAATTCACTGAGACATCAAGTCATTACAATCTCTTAATAGAGAAACTCTGTGGGGTACTTACAACAGGACAGGCATTTTCTAAGCATTTAATTTGAATGTTCCCATTAATAGTCCCAATCGCCCTATGTGCTGGTAATTACCCTAATCTTTGCAAGTACGGAAAATGAGGCCTAGGGAAGCCACGTAATTTATCCAAAGTCACAAAGCAGGTAGGAGTCAGGGCTGGGATTGGAATCACATTTGTTTAACTCTGGAGCCCTAACCACTACATGAACTGCCTCTCCAGCCCAGTCGTGAACTAGAACAACACACAGGATAAATGTTCAAGGTGACCCAGGGTATTTTACAGCTTAAAAATGTGCAACAGACCCATGCCCAAGGCTGGCCCTTTTAATCACTGAGCATTAAGTCACTCTTGGCCTCTGTTTTCCTATGTGAGCAGTAAGGGCGGTAACTAGGTGGGCTCTCCCATCCCTCCACCACTGACACTTGCTATTCCAGGTCAGGGCAGAGAGAGACTGGGACAGGCTCTAGGCTAAGCTACAGGTTTTGGAATAGTAGAGGACAGAAGGCATTTGGGGTGCAAAAAATAGGATGCATGCCTTTGTGAGGATGAATAGAGAGAGTGGGCAGCCTGGAGGGGAAGTAGTTGAAAAGGAGAGGTGGATGAGAATGGCTACCCAGGGGCTAGACATGGGGCTGTTTGTCTGCATGTGTGTTTGTAGGCATACGTGCCTGCAGGCAAGTATGTATAGAAACAGACAGAAGGGAAGGAAGAGAAAGAGGGAGGGAGGCCTACTGTGGAGGAAGGAGGGCCTGAGGGCTAGACTGAGGAGCATGAATTTATCCCGTAGCCCCCAGATGGCTGGACAATAAACTCCCTTCCCGAGAGGGAGGCTGAGTGCCTCGGCGGGACACTGCAGCGTTCTCCCGGTTGAGTCCTCACACCATGGTCTGCCCTTTCCCTGGGTCAGTGTCCACGTGGCCTCCTCCATCACTTCCCTAAATTGTCAACTATCTCACGACACCCTTTTGCTTAAAACTCTTCAACAGCTCCTCACCACCGAAAGACAGCTTCCACATTTAAACTTTTGTCCCCGACATACGAGGCTGTTCGAGGCCTACCTCTCGAGTCTGTTCAGCTGCCCCTGTGCCCCCAGGCACCCCAAGTTCTGGCCATTCCAAACCACTCCAAGCTTCTGAAACATGCTGAACTTTAGCATATCTTTGTTTTGACACAATTACTTTGGCTGCAGTATATATATATTTTTATATATATTTGCAGCACATATTTGT
Source organism: Oreotragus oreotragus (assembly GCA_006410675.1). Taxonomy (NCBI): domain Eukaryota; kingdom Metazoa; phylum Chordata; class Mammalia; order Artiodactyla; family Bovidae; genus Oreotragus; species Oreotragus oreotragus. The sequence continues at coordinate 430,068 of SJYX01016887.1, forward strand.
TTTTAAACACGTACTTTGGCTGGAGTATGGGGGTAGATGAACTAGGGCAGTGGAAGCACAGATGGGGAGAAGACGAACTTCAAACAGAAGAGGTGCGTGGACAAGACTTGGCAGCAGAAGGAACGCAGGAGTTGAGGAGATGGTAGGAAAAAGGATGATTTCCGGGTTTCTGGCTTGTACAGGTGGATGAAAGGGGGAGGTAAGGGAAATCAGAAGAGAACCACAGCTGGGAGGAAGATCATGAAATCAGCCTGAAACGTCCTGAGACTGAGGTACATTTAAGACACACGAAGCTGAAGGGAGCTTGGAAGCAGATCTGAGCCACCGAGCAACATAAGGGTGACTGAAGGTGTGGGCACAGCAAAATGCCCGAGAGACACTCCAGAGGAGCAGATGGCTAAGCCGTGCCGCAGACAATCCCAGCACCAAAAGGCAGTCAGCTGCTATTCAACATTCAGGTCAAGACGAGGGCTGATAAGCCTTAGACGTGGCAGGACACAGCCATACGGGGCCTGGAAGACCTGTTCTGGTGGAATCGTGGGGCTGAATCTGAACTGGACTGAGGGGAGGCCTGGCTGGGAGGTAGTTCGTGTAGTCAGTGGGTGCAGACAAATGTTCTGAGGAATATGGCTGTGAGTATGGAGGAGAGGAGCTCACAGTGAGGGGGGTCGGGGGTTAAGGATTTCTCTATTTTTTTTTTTCTTTAAAGACTCCTGAGCATATTCTTAAGTCAACTATAATACTTAGTTAACAAGGAGAGTATAGTATACATCACTTATCACACAGATATATTTGTTTTCCCATGTGACGCATTTCATTAGCCTGCTGCTGCTGCTGCTGCTGCTAAGTCACTTCAGTCATATCCGACTCTGTGCAACCCCATAGACGGCAGCCCACCAGGCTCTGCCATCCCTGGGATTCTCCAGGCAAGAACACTGGAGTGGGTTGCTATTTCCTTCTCCAATGCATGAAAGTGAAAAGTGAAAGTGAAGTCACTGAGTCGTGTCCAACTCTCAGCGACCCCATGGACTGCAGCCTACCAGGCTCCTCCGTCCATGGGATTTTCCAGGCAAGAGTACTGGAGTGGGGTGCCATTGCCTTCTCCATCATTAGCCTGCAAACCCATACAAAATCAAAGATGGTGTTTTATTTTTGCTTGCCCAATGCCTAGCATGGTGCCAGGTACACAGTAGATGCTCAGAATATGTTGTTGGCTCTTGGAGGCTGTGAACGCCATCAGGACAAGCCTGAAACCTGGGAGAAGATATGTGATACTGGAAATTAGAAAAGGAAAAGGAGTATTATGGATGTTTAAACATGATTCTTGAGATATTTCAAATTCTCAACAAATGCCCAAGAAAAACAGAGACTTCAGGATGTCACGAGAAATAAAAATTAGAAACTCTTTCCTGTGGCAACACATGGCTGTGGCCCAGCAGAAGTCACAGGCTTTGCACTCACTACTGTGCCTGCACATTGCTCAGATTTCTCCAGCAAAAGGCTCTTCGGAGATGTGAACAACGATGCATCCTCAGTCCCGGGATCGGCTGCTCCTCTGTCCTTGGCTTAGTGCCAGTGAACCAGCCCTGACAAGCTCAGCTGATGCTGCTTCCCAGTAGGTGAGGCCCTGACAAGCCCCTCCCCTTTGCCCTCATCTGCTGGACTGCATGCTGCATTCTGCACGTGAGCAGTAAAATGCAACCACTACTGAGCAAACAGGTGCTGCTGCTTTAAGCTAAGCTTTCCCAGACCTCAAGATTACTCACAGATGATAGCTCTGGCCAGAAAGGGCTTCCCTGATAGCCCAGTTGGTAAAGAATCCGCCTGTGATGCAGGAGGCTCCAGTTTGATTCCCGGGTCAGGAAGATCCTCTGGAGAAAGGATAGGTTACCTACTCCAGTATTCTTGGACTTCTCTTGTGGCTCAGCAGGTAAAGAATGTGCTCACAATGTGGGAGACCTGGGTTTGATCCCCGGGTTAGGAAGATCCCCTGGAGAAGGGAAAGGCTACCCACTGCAGTATTCTGGCCTGGAGAACTCCATGGACTGTATATAATCCACAGGGTTGCAGAGAGTCAGACATGACTGAGCGACTTTCACTTTCATTGGCTAGAAAGTCAAGGCTCCACTGTCAAAGGCAGCAGAGCCCTCTCAAAGGACATCGTTGCCTTTCTGGTCCTAGCATCTGACTTCTCCATGCTGGTGCCCAGCTGCCAAGTCCCTCTTATTACTGCTGCATTTCACACGAGGGCACCGAGGAAAGGCCTTGGTGTCTGACCCAACTCTATCAATTACAGGGAGATTCAGGCCCTGGAGAGAAGACGGAAAATCCCAAGTTCCTTACTGAACTCACCTTTCCAGTTTCAAAGGAGTCTGTAATCAGCTGAATGCAATGAACCTAAGTCCTCACAGGCCCCCAAGAATGCTGACTCAGAAAGAAAAACAGAAGGCCTGCGGCCAAAAGAAACAGAGGTGCCCCAGATCAACTTCTCGAGTTGGGCTTAATCTGCCCGATCTGCCTGGCAGGCACTAGTGGGGAAATGCCAACCGCATCTGGGGAGAGGTGAATTCTCTCCCGTTTCCTCTGGTCACTGCGACAGGATGAGAGGGTGACTATTTTCAACCTGGAAAGCTGTCATGCTGTTGTGGCTGGTGAACAGGTGCCATATTCCATCCTCAGTTGGCCACTGTTCAGAGCCTGGAGCAGCACTCTTCTCGATGGACAGAGTCGGTGTGGCATGTGACAAGAGTGGGCCACGCTAAAGCCTGGCTGCCAGAAGCCCAGCCAAGCCACAAGATGGCAGGAAGCAGCTGCCCAGAGAAAAGAATCCCCTGAGGGTTAGGGTAGGTGGGCTTTTCTTAGGTCAAGGCTCTGGGCCAACCACCACCAGGGGGAACGTGGCCAACATGCCAATCTTCTCGGCCACAGTCTCCCCAACAGGGCTGATCAGTAACAGCCACCTCCAACTCCCGGTAGAGGAAAACAACCAAATGAGACCATTCACCTCAAGAGCATTTTATAAATTAGAACAGGCTAACAAAGGTTCATTTAAGGAAAAGTGGGTCCAGTCTAATCAATAACAACAGCCAGACACTCACTGGCTACTAAGAGGAACGCAGTGTGCCTCTCGAGTAACAGTCATAAAACCGGACGCCTCGGCTGCTCCTGGTCCTCGCGTGTCCTTCAGTCTGGTGTGCACTATCCTTATGCAACCCAGAGAAAACTCACTGAGCAAAACAGAGACTAAATGTTTCCTAAAATTTTGACCAAAATAAAGCGCACTTATTAGGAAAGACTTGGAAAATTGCGGGCTACATGCTTGAGTGCTGGCAGGAAGGGCTGAACTGGTAATAGAGAGATTTGGGAAGGGTGTCAAGCTAATCAAAACGAACAAAATTCAGTAGAAACAAGGTTAACTATTTACTTGCAAGGTTCTCCAAGTCTGAATCTATAACCAAGAATCATAAAGTGATTTAGTCCAGGTTCTGGGCCTCAATTTCCCACAATGCAAATGGTCAGTGCAGGTAATAGGCAGCTGACCCACTGTGTGTGTCTGGTGGTGGCAGGAAATGCAGGAGATGCAGACAATCCTACTATTTCATGCTTGCTTATGGAGAGTACCAACTAGCCTCAGTGTGTTCCCAAGGAAAAACACCTCAAGATACTAAAAAGTGTGTTAAAGTAGATTCTCCTTGCATTGGTACAATGTTTGCCTAAAGGCCAATACTGCAATGTCAAACAACATAAAATAGCAACCTAAGAAGAATATTCCTTCAGCTTAAGGATGATGGGTCACCTGATCAAGACTTTTGGGCTGCGGTTTGTGGACTAGGGTGAGAGGAGGTCCCGTCCTCTGGGTCAGAGGGCAATAGGCAAGGGCTCAGGAAGATGTCCAGAAGACAACAAGTTCGAGGGGCCTTCCAGGGACAGAACTTCCTCCGGCCCTGTGTCCTCTGACTTGTTTGTAGAAAACCTTTAGCCTCCTCCGAGGCCTCCCCCAAGTTCCAAAGAGAAAATTTAATCAGAGAAATGAGAAAATGCAGAAACAAAGAAATGCAGTCAAGAAAAGCAAAATAATAGCTTAGGCATAAAACCAAGTCAAGGACCCTTAGCTCCTCCTCAAGGGCTACTGACATCGTGAGTCATATTCCTGAGTTGTTTTGCAGAAACTAAAGCCCCCACCAAGTAGAGGAAGTTGACTACATGATGATGGTAGGCCCCAGACCAGTTGAAATTCAAAAAAAAAAATTCATGCTACTACCTCACCATAAGCTAATCAGAAGAATGTTCACGAGCTGATCAGGCTCCCTGCAACCATCACCCCTAATGTGGCCTTTAAGAACTCTTCTCTGAAAGTCCCTGGGGAGTTAAGGGTCTTTCCAGCACGAGCTGCCTAGTCTCCTTGCTTGGCACCTGCCATAAACACTGTGCTTTCCTTCACCACAACACAGTGGCAGTCGAATGGGTTTGATGCAAGTCAGGCTAACAGACCCCAGTACCTTTCATTAACAAGACAGAAATTTTCAGGAGGTTGAACTCACTTAGAGCAACTTCCAGACAGCAGGGAGAGTTTGGATCTGGGTGGAGTTCTTAGGTCAGTGTTTGACAGTCAAGAACGCTTACCCCAAAGGAAAACAGGGCTCCATCCAATCCTGCCACACCCTACCCAAAGCACTGAGCAGCAGAGACCTACCATCAGTTATATAACAGTTTCCAAAATCAAGACCAAACTCAAAAGTGACAGCTCAACACTGAAGAAAGGGAACCAAAGTAGCTCTAAGAATAACTATTTTAGTCACCAGAGGTCTCTCATTGTTTTCAACTTAACTAAGAATGGAAAATTTCCTAATGTGTTATTCTATAATATCAAAAAGTTAATGCCACCCAATTCTATACATGACTAAGATTTTATCTTTGGCGTTTCATGGTTTTCTTAGGCTTTTCCTTTGTTTTTAAAGTTTCATTATTTCCTTCACAAGCCAAACTCCATGGCCTTGGATTAGGCCTGAAGTTCAAAAGCCTGTGCAGAGTCCGCATCACAGGCTCGCTGTCTGCACACTTCCCTTTCTAAGTAGAGAGACAAGGGTAGTAAGGTGAGGTCCAGTGTTCAGATTACTCCAGTTTTCACAGTCACTGGTAAATTGCTGCTTCAGATATTTCTGGGATCTGAGTAGTGAGAAGGGCAGTAAGAAAACTCAATTCCCAGAGCTGGAACAATAGCCCAGAGCATGGAACAAGGCAGGTTCTCCAAACGGCTTGCCAACATGCTTAATTTTCAACATCTCACACAAGTCTGAATGGTGAAGGTAGAAGCTTAAGTGGTTCATATCCTCATTCCTCTAACCCAGAAAATTTCTGAGTGGAAAATTCTAGTGACAACAAACATTTAAAAATTAATTCAATACTGTGAGCAATTCCAACTCTGTACCCCTGGCACCCGATATAAAACCTGGCACATGAGGAATGCTCAGTGAACTCCTCAATGAGATGAATGCAGCCCTCTACCCAAAACGAAACAACCTCAGGGAGAGATCACACCTCATTGTCTCCAGCTGCACTAAGATCTGATACTTATTACAGGACAGTTTTTGAAAGAGCTTTCTCCAGCCTCAGGCTGCAAGATGCGGGATGACTCCAGAGCTGAGCAGTCCAGCTCATCTGCTTCACCTGGCCAGACTGAAAGGTACATCATTTGCTTATATGACTGACTAAGCCCTACATTTTGGTACCTTGCTGTTTTTTCAAATGAACTTGAGCAAGATATGGATGGAATTTTCACACTCATATATAGTGCCTCCTTGTAATTTGCAAAAAGCATCCAGGTAACCATCAAGAAACGGAATAGAGACTAATACACATGAAAAGATGTGAAGAATTTTCTAGGCTCTCCCACCTGAGGCACGCAGTGGTAGTAATCTCACCAAAAGCCCCTTTCTTCTTGAGAAATTAAATATGTCAAATCTGGGTTCATTCAAAAGGTACTTTTCGAGGCCTCTGTCATGGAACCACATTCCAGAAGATCCTATAAGCCATTTATGGAATGTGAAATTGCAATGCAGTGACAGAAGGTAGAGCTGGGACCACAGCTCCAGAGATGGCCACTAGGATACTTACTCTGAGTGTGAAAATTATATTTCTAAAGAAAATAGTATAAACAGAGGGAGAAGCACTTTTATAAACATATCTGGATAACTGTTGCCATGGGAGGTGTTTCATTTGGCAAGAATCAGTAAGTCCAGAAGTAGGCCATAGTGTCAGAGGTGCTTTTAACAGGAGAGGTTTAACACAACCTTGTGAAACCTTCTGGAAACCATCAGCCCAGACCAGGATTCTCTGTTTGGACGCTGGCTCTGGCCACTCAGAATGATGCAACTCTCCATTTTTTTTTGTCTGGAAGAATAATGCAATTGCCCCTTGATCTCTACTTGCCTTAATTGGCCAAATAACCTATTGATGAAGTAAAATATGAAGTAAAATACTTAGATATACTTCTAGGATCTCACAATCACAAGACCAAAAGCATTCTGTTCAAAATTCTATATCCTATTTGATATAAATTTTCTCAATATATGAAACCCAAGAAGTAAGCTTTCAGGAAATTATTCCACATATCCCAGTACAGGCTTCCCTGGTGGCTCAGACAGTAAAGAATCCATTGACAACGCAGGAGACCTAGGTTCGATCCCTGGGTTGGGAAGATCCCCTGGAGGTGGGCATGGCAACCCATTCCAGTATTCTTGCCTGCAGAATCCTATGGACTGGCAGGCTACAGTCCATGGGGTCTCAAAGAGTCAGACACTACTGAGCAACTAAGCAGTGCAGGCATTTTAAGAATAGAGATTGCTGAAAGCCCTAGGGTCGGGATGATTTCAACAGCTTACCATAGCAGAGTAACTCAAATCCCAGGAAATGCACTGTTTGGGTACAGAAACCAGCAAAGAATAACAAAGTTTGCACAATAACCTTTAATTACATTGAAAACAGCTAAACAGACCATGTCCACATGTTCTATTAACAGAGGGATTCTGAAGGGTCAACACTTAAGAAGACTCAAATCCTCACAAAGGCCCATGGCTCTTTGTACTCACAGGCATGGTCTGTGGACAGAACCACTCTGTTATTTTGCCTCCAGAAACCAGAGGGAGAAACAGCAGCCCTGGACCCACACACGTTCCCACGACAGTGTGCCACAAAAGTAATAACCAGGATGTTCAATTGCTTCCAGACCTCAGTTGGGTCTCCTTCACTACTAACTTCTGTGACGAATAACACATCTCAAACCTGTAACCTCTTGCCTGACCCTCGGCCCTGTGTCTTGGTTGGGGGTAAGGACCAGAAGCCTCTCACAGGTGAAAAGACCGGGGCGAAGTGGAAGAACTGCTCCAGGACGTCCCGCCGGCTCTGGCCTGGCTCTGCCTCTGGCCCTGTCTGAAGGTGGATCACAACCTCAGGGCCCCCGCAGGCCTGGCTGCAGCGGGAAGGGCTGAGGGAATGCTGAAGTCAGCTGCTTGTGAGTCTCTGAGTCAGCATCTTCAAGACCAGAACGGCTGTTGAGAAATAAGACTTCTCCCCCACAAAACCCCAAACATAACAGTGATCTGAGAGCTTGCAACCAAAGGTCTCAATTTCAGAGCGGGAGCCCCAAGCTGACCTTGGGAACAAGGAATTGGGGGTGGACCTCTCACCTACCCCCTGCCGCCTCCTGAACAAGCTGGAGTGCTTGTGAGACAAGCGACGAGGAGCTGGGCGCTACATGGACGGGCAGGCAGGGTTGCACGCATGCGGATGGGTCCTGCCTGGAGCTGAGCATCCTTCCTGGATGACCTCACAAACTACTGTCTCCAGGAAGACCTGGGCAGCTTCAGCCAGCTGTTGCTTTCCAAGTGAAGCAGTGGTGGTTTAGTTGCTAAGTCGGGTCCAACTCCTGCAACCCCACAGACTGTAGCCCGCCAGGCTCCTCTGTCTGTGGGATTTCCCAGACAGGAACACTGGACTGGGTTGCCATTTCCTTCTCCAGGGGATCTTCCCGACCCAGGGATTGAACCCACGTCTCCTGCACTGCAGGGGCATTCTTTACCGTCTGAGCCAGCNCAGACAGGAACACTGGACTGGGTTGCCATTTCCTTCTCCAGGGGATCTTCCCGACCCAGGGATTGAACCCACGTCTCCTGCACTGCAGGGGCATTCTTTACCGTCTGAGCCAGCAAGTGAAGGGGTGGAGGCGGCTAGTTGGAGATGCGGTGGAAAGTCAGCCACATGTTCTTCTAATCATTGCTGTGTTCAAGTAATTCAACTTCACATGCTTCTTAGGATATAAGGAAGAAAAGCAAGATACAAAATTGTATACACATATACGTTTAGGAAAAAATTTAGATGGGAAACCTCTTAAGTAAGAATGCTGGAATAATGAACAACTTCTTTCTTTCCCTTCAGAATATTCTAGACCTGAGAATAATCCTCCAGCTAGCTGGAGTCATTCTCTTGACTGAGGACACAGAGGGTAAAAGAAGTTTCTTGTCTGCTTCACCAGATGGTCCAAATTAATCCTGGTCACCAAGAAGGAGACAGACAGCTCAGACTGACCACACATCCATCGACTCCCCCTGTATTTTTCAAATTTTCCTATGAGGGAACAGAAGACATCCAGCTCAGCAACCCAGAGGAGTTAGTGACTCAACATACCACACAGGCAGGGGCCCCAAAGGCATCTCTAACCTCCTGTTTCCTCACTCAGGGACATGAGAGAGTCTCCCACAGGCACATTTTTGGCACTTGAGGGGAAAGGACAGCATTCCATGATGAAACTTGCTAATGTGTTAAAAAAAAACAAAAAAAAAAAAACAAAAACAAAACTGCTGAAAGCCAATAATTACAGACACAGTCAGGTATCTCAGAGTGTTTATGGCGGCAGTCTGTCCATCCCGCCATGTGGGACTCATGGGGAAGGTGGCTCCGTACACACACTGGGAATGGCTACAGCTCCCAGGAGTGGGTGGCACTGATTCTTAGAGGAGCTGGTGGTCAGCAAGGCAAAGTGCTAGGTGCTTAGACACCTTCTCCTACTGCTCACCAAAGTTCTGTGCCCAAAGGGACACAGGCAGCCCATGGTGGTGCTGGATTCAGGCCCAGGCCTGCCTGATCCTAAGCACTTTTCTGCCGATCCAGTGGAACCATCCAACCCATCGGGAAGAGCGGATCCCTGTTGCCTGTTCAGCACAACAAATCCAGACCCTATCAGCCAGCTGACTCTTCCATGACACCATACATCCTGCACTTTCTAGAACATTTCTAACTTTGAGCATGCCACTCCCATGTATGCGTCTCACAGTGTGGTCTGCCCCGGGAGACCTCACTGGCTTATCCTCCCCTGTGCTACCATCTGCTCTTGTTTCTTCTGTGGACAGAAGGGCGGGGTTGCTTCTCCCCCAGGGACAGATGATTTCTATGATCTGATTTGCTTCGCATGTTTGTGCTTCATCTTCCCTGCCACACGCCATGCTCCTTCTAAATCAACACTTCACCACCGGACGACCATCACAAAGAAGGGATCCTGGGAGCAACAGAACATATAAAAGAGTAAGAGGCAGCAGAAGAAACTCATCTTGCCCAGAACTGTTCTGCTTACTCGATCTGCAGGTGGCGTGGTGTTGGACAGACTGACCTTTAAGAGACATGTTAAAAGACACAGTGTTTCACCAGAGTGCCACTCCCAGAATGGGAACTGCCAAACTTCCATTTAACTGTAATCCATGTAAAGTCCTATGCTTAGATTAAAAAACTTAAGTGCTCAGATGTGATACAACAGAAACTTGGCTTTGCTACAGTTCATTCAAGTATTAATCTTCAACTTTTGGTAGTCAAGTTGAAATCAAGTTCAACAGGACAATGTGATTGTTTAATAGAAAAGAAAAGGTGAGTGTTGCTAGGAGGTGTTTATGAAAGTGGAAAGTTCAGGTCACAGGAAGCAAATGTTAGTTGAACCTGGGGCTGAGCCCCTGTTACCCAGATGACAAATAACCTGCCTGATTCTGAGAAGCATGCTTAACAAAATGACAAGAGCCTCAAAGCAGGAAGAGACCTGGTATCTGGTTTGGGTTAAGAAAAGAGAGCAAAAAATCTTAATATTTTGAAAATTAAAAAAGAAAAGAGAACAGAGAAATACAAAGAAGTTCTCAGATGTTTTAGCAGGTTGCCATATGGCTACTTAGCAGCAGCAGCATATGGAAAAGGGAAGCCTAAAATGTGACCCACTGGTGGAGTGACTCAGAAACAATGTTGTTTGATATAAAAGAAAACTTTCAAATCATACCTGTGGGAGGCAGAAAGATGGCCTTCAAAGATATGCAGAGCCTAACCCCTGGAACTTGTATCAGTGTTACTTTACAGGGTAGAAGGGACCGTGCAGATGTGATTAAGTCAAGGATCCTGAGATGCAGAGACTGGTCTGGACTATCTGGTGGGTCCAGTGCAACTGCAGGGCTCCTTACGGCGGGGAGGCAAAGAGCATCAGAGCAAAACAGATGTCAGAGAGAGATGTGAGGATGTTACACTGTGGCTGTGAAAAGAGAGGAAGGTGCTACAAGCCAAGGAATGCAGATGGGTTTCTGGAAGATGGAGAGGGCCAGGGAACAGATTCTCCCTTAGAACTTCAAGAAGGAACGCAGCCCTGATGACACCTGGACTTTGGCCAAATAACACCCACTTCAGACTTTGGACATCCAGAACTGGAATGGAATAAACTTGGGTTGTTTTAAGCCACTAAGTCTATGGAAACTTGTTAGAGCAGCCATAGGAGATGGTAAGTGAAAATTGCTCAGTTGTGTCCGACTTTTTGCGACCTCACGGACTGTATAGTCCATGGAATTCTCCAGGCCAGAACACTGGAGTGGGTAGCTGTTCCCTTCTCCAGGGGATCTTCCCAACCCAGGGACTGAACCCAGGTCTCCCACATTGCAGGCGGATTCTTTACCAGCTGAGCCACCAGGGAAGCCCATAGGTGATGAATGGATGTCTAATGAAGGAATGATCACTACCATCCCTGGGGAGCTCCTTGTCCCCAGGGCGATCAGGAAGAGGCTGATCATCTACAAGTCAGGAACGCTGTGTGGAAAAGTCCTGAAGGGCGCACAGCAGACCCGCCAACCCCGAGAGTCCCTCAGACCACGCAGCAGCGCTGTCTCTTGTTTTTGCATTCAGCATGCTGGTGCCACCTACAAGGCTGGCCCTCGCTGGCTCCCGGCAGTGCCAGGGCAATCAGTAAAAGGCATGCTCTGGCTCAGAGCGACAGTGCTTGCGCGGGCACCTACCTGAGCAGAGGACGCCTTTGCTCCTGGCGCAGGAGAAGCTGTCGCACTCACAGAAGGGCCCATAGATCCTGCCGAACTCGCTCTCGAAGCAGGAGCACTGGCCGCAGCTGCACTGGCCGCGCCCGCTGCACAGCGGCTTGCCCTCCGCCTCCCGGCACAGGCGCTGGGGCCCGCTCTGGCTCTCCCCGTCCCGGCACTCGCACCGGGCGCCCAGGTGGCCGGGGTTGCACTCACACAGGCCGCAGACGTAAGTCCCGTTGCTGCTGCACCTGGCGCTGTCGGGCTCCAGCCCCGCGCTGCACCCGCACCTGCAGCTGTAGGTGACCCCCACCTCCAGGCTGTCCCGGAAGCCCACGGGCCGCAGGGTGAACGTGTGCTGCGCGCGTTTGCCGGGGCAGCTCCGGGCCTCCACTGACACCTCAAAGGACGCCTGGGCAGGAGAAAGAGAGGGGATTTTGTGGCCGCGGCGCGACTGGGCCTCCCGCTCCCTGTACTGGCCTCCCCATCACCCAGGGGCCCGAGCACAGTTCCTCCAAGGCCCTCAGTGCAGAGCTGGGATCAAATCTGGCCCCTGCCCACATGCAGGGAGGCCACTCCAGCCACCCGAGGAGGATGAGGCCCCAAGTCAGCAAGCCCTTCCCTTTACCCAGGAAGGGTGTGTTCAGACACCAGCATCTGACAGGCATCGTGCTTGGTTCTTTAATGTTATCTCTGAATCCTCACACCCTGGAGGAAAAAGGCTTCCACAGGAAGGTAGAAAGAGTCACTCAAGGTTACATGGTTCTCTTTCTCCCCTTTCTTTTCACTTCTATCCTATCCTCTCCCCATCTCCATTTTGAAAGTCAACAAAACATTCAACAATTTACCAGGCACCTCGTCTGCGCCAAGCTAGACATGCTCCCTGAGCTCGTGGGGCCCTGGGGCCCTGGGGCCCAGCAGCCCTGGCAGCTGCCTACTCTTCCGCAGAGGTGCCTCCTCCCCTGCTGGAGAAGGGACAGGGGACCCCTGGGTCCCTTCCAGCTTAGCTGTCTCCTCACAGACACACCCGAGCCTCCCTTCACCCCAGTTTCTCTGCGTGGCGCCCACAACCGAGTCTTTCACAATCAGCCCACGGCCCTGAGGTTGTATTTAGAAGTGAAAGAAAAAGTGAGAGGGTTAGTCGCTCAGTCGTGTCCAACTCTTTGCGACCCCAGGGACTGTAGCCCACCAGGCTCCTCTGTCCACAGGGATTCTCCAGGCAAGAATGCTGGAGTGGGTAGCTATTCCTTTCTCCAGGGAATCTTTCCGACCCAGGGAATCAAAATCAGGTCTCCTGCATTGCAGGCAGATTCTTTACCATCTGAGTCACCAGGGATACGTGTGGACAGACTTTTTCTTATTAAACAAAGCATGCAAAGCATGTTGCCAGCTCCTGAGCTGCTTATGAGTTGCCATGGAAACAGGTAGGAAAGGGGACCTCGACAGCAGATCACATGGAGGAAAGGTGTCTGTTAGCCGCCCACACGGCTGGGATGTGAGGAAGGGAAAGACACTGCTCGCTGTGATTCTCCCAGGACGTCAAGCATGACCCCACTTCCCCTCTCACGCTGTGTGGTGAGAATCTTCTAGCCCTGCCCTCCACGCACGGCGCTGCAGAAATCTCCAGACAGGTAGCTGGCACACCTGACCAGACAACACCCTGAGTCCTTCTCCCTTAAATGGACAGAGGCCTGGACCCACTCCAGAAACTGACCCACTGCCTGACCCAGGTGTCTCTCTTTTTCAAAAGCTTCCTCAGAACATTCTGGAAGCTCAAAACAAGTTAGGAACCACTTTTAGCTACTGTTGTTGTTAGTTCTATCTGGGTTGGAACAGAACTGATTTCTTTAAAAAGTCATCAATAACCTGCTTTATTACTGGGTACTCTAGGTATATTTTTGGAAAACTCTCAAAACATCTTTTTCTACACGTTCTATGGATCCCTTTTACTTTGGGGTCATTACTAACTCTAAAAGGCCTCCCCTCAGATTCCGTGACACCTAGGGACCCCCAGGGTGGAAGGGAGCCCCAGGGTGAGACTGAGCAGAGGAGCCCGTGCCCCAGGCCCTGGAGAGGGTCCTGCTGGCAACAAGACAGCAGGAGTCAGCACTAGGGAAGGGGGTTCACAGGACGTGCTGCCGGACAAGGGAGTTGAGGACAATGGCCATGAGCCAGGTCAGGAAGCTGGGAGGACCAAGCCAGCTGCAGACGGTTGGGACTGGCCCACCCCGGCTTCTACGCAGGCAGTGGGAGGGGCAGAGGGAAAGACTGACGAAAGCAAATTCAAGAGTAAGTTCCAAGGACTTCAGGTACGGTGGGGCTCTCCAGGCAAGGAAGCAAGATGGGGACCGACCCAGGATACTGTAATCTGCCTAACGGTTACCAGCTGCTGAGTATTATATGCACCAGGCACCGTGCTTGCTATTTCCATGAGCATCTCATTTACACGCCCTAGGAGGAGGCATCCTCGTTTACCAGAGAGAAAGTGGGGTTGGTTGGTGGGCTCAGGTGGCTTACTGATGCTCACACAGCTGGGGAGGGGTGGGGCTAGGCCTGTGCTCACCTTGGCACATCACCTCCTAGAAGGAGAGAATGCGGCAGGTGTCCAGTGTCCAGAGCTGGGTTCAGAGGAAGAGGCCCAGCTCACACAAGGACCACAGGTGGGGACCCCCCAGGTGGTGACCAGAGGTTTCTTTAACTCTTCTAGCCTTGGGCTGGGGGTAAGCTGAGTGCAGATGGAAGGACAGGAGGCTGCACCCGACCAAGGGGCCAAGGGCATCGAGAATGTGGAGGTGAACATCTCTCCCNAAGTTGAAATCAAGTTCAACAGGACAATGTGATTGTTTAATAGAAAAGAAAAGGTGAGTGTTGCTAGGAGGTGTTTATGAAAGTGGAAAGTTCAGGTCACAGGAAGCAAATGTTAGTTGAACCTGGGGCTGAGCCCCTGTTACCCAGATGACAAATAACCTGCCTGATTCTGAGAAGCATGCTTAACAAAATGACAAGAGCCTCAAAGCAGGAAGAGACCTGGTATCTGGTTTGGGTTAAGAAAAGAGAGCAAAAAATCTTAATATTTTGAAAATTAAAAAAGAAAAGAGAACAGAGAAATACAAAGAAGTTCTCAGATGTTTTAGCAGGTTGCCATATGGCTACTTAGCAGCAGCAGCATATGGAAAAGGGAAGCCTAAAATGTGACCCACTGGTGGAGTGACTCAGAAACAATGTTGTTTGATATAAAAGAAAACTTTCAAATCATACCTGTGGGAGGCAGAAAGATGGCCTTCAAAGATATGCAGAGCCTAACCCCTGGAACTTGTATCAGTGTTACTTTACAGGGTAGAAGGGACCGTGCAGATGTGATTAAGTCAAGGATCCTGAGATGCAGAGACTGGTCTGGACTATCTGGTGGGTCCAGTGCAACTGCAGGGCTCCTTACGGCGGGGAGGCAAAGAGCATCAGAGCAAAACAGATGTCAGAGAGAGATGTGAGGATGTTACACTGTGGCTGTGAAAAGAGAGGAAGGTGCTACAAGCCAAGGAATGCAGATGGGTTTCTGGAAGATGGAGAGGGCCAGGGAACAGATTCTCCCTTAGAACTTCAAGAAGGAACGCAGCCCTGATGACACCTGGACTTTGGCCAAATAACACCCACTTCAGACTTTGGACATCCAGAACTGGAATGGAATAAACTTGGGTTGTTTTAAGCCACTAAGTCTATGGAAACTTGTTAGAGCAGCCATAGGAGATGGTAAGTGAAAATTGCTCAGTTGTGTCCGACTTTTTGCGACCTCATGGACTGTATAGTCCATGGAATTCTCCAGGCCAGAACACTGGAGTGGGTAGCTGTTCCCTTCTCCAGGGGATCTTCCCAACCCAGGGACTGAACCCAGGTCTCCCACATTGCAGGCGGATTCTTTACCAGCTGAGCCACCAGGGAAGCCCATAGGTGATGAATGGATGTCTAATGAAGGAATGATCACTACCATCCCCGGGGAGCTCCTTGTCCCCAGGGCGATCAGGAAGAGGCTGATCATCTACAAGTCAGGAACGCTGTGTGGAAAAGTCCTGAAGGGCGCACAGCAGACCCGCCAACCCCGAGAGTCCCTCAGACCACGCAGCAGCGCTGTCTCTTGTTTCTGTATTCAGCATGCTGGTGCCACCTACAAGGCTGGCCCTCGCTGGCTCCCGGCAGTGCCAGGGCAATCAGTAAAAGGCATGCTCTGGCTCAGAGCGACAGTGCTTGCGCGGGCACCTACCTGAGCAGAGGACGCCTTTGCTCCTGGCGCAGGAGAAGCTGTCGCACTCACAGAAGGGCCCATAGATCCTGCCGAACTCGCTCTCGAAGCAGGAGCACTGGCCGCAGCTGCACTGGCCGCGCCCGCTGCACAGCGGCTTGCCCTCCGCCTCCCGGCACAGGCGCTGGGGCCCGCTCTGGCTCTCCCCGTCCCGGCACTCGCACCGGGCGCCCAGGTGGCCGGGGTTGCACTCACACAGGCCGCAGACGTAAGTCCCGTTGCTGCTGCACCTGGCGCTGTCGGGCTCCAGCCCCGCGCTGCACCCGCACCTGCAGCTGTAGGTGACCCCCACCTCCAGGCTGTCCCGGAAGCCCACGGGCCGCAGGGTGAACGTGTGCTGCGCGCGTTTGCCGGGGCAGCTCCGGGCCTCCACTGACACCTCAAAGGACGCCTGGGCAGGAGAAAGAGAGGGGATTTTGTGGCCGCGGCGCGACTGGGCCTCCCGCTCCCTGTACTGGCCTCCCCATCACCCAGGGGCCTGAGCACAGTTCCTCCAAGGCCCTCAGTGCAGAGCTGGGATCAAATCTGGCCCCTGCCCACATGCAGGGAGGCCACTCCAGCCACCCGAGGAGGATGAGGCCCCAAGTCAGCAAGCCCTTCCCTTTACCCAGGAAGGGTGTGTTCAGACACCAGCATCTGACAGGCATCGTGCTTGGTTCTTTAATGTTATCTCTGAATCCTCACACCCTGGAGGAAAAAGGCTTCCACAGGAAGGTAGAAAGAGTCACTCAAGGTTACATGGTTCTCTTTCTCCCCTTTCTTTTCACTTCTATCCTATCCTCTCCCCATCTCCATTTTGAAAGTCAACAAAACATTCAACAATTTACCAGGCACCTCGTCTGCGCCAAGCTAGACATGCTCCCTGAGCTCGTGGGGCCCTGGGGCCCTGGGGCCCAGCAGCCCTGGCAGCTGCCTACTCTTCCGCAGAGGTGCCTCCTCCCCTGCTGGAGAAGGGACAGGGGACCCCTGGGTCCCTTCCAGCTTAGCTGTCTCCTCACAGACACACCCGAGCCTCCCTTCACCCCAGTTTCTCTGCGTGGCGCCCACAACCGAGTCTTTCACAATCAGCCCACGGCCCTGAGGTTGTATTTAGAAGTGAAAGAAAAAGTGAGAGGGTTAGTCGCTCAGTCGTGTCCAACTCTTTGCGACCCCAGGGACTGTAGCCCACCAGGCTCCTCTGTCCACAGGGATTCTCCAGGCAAGAATGCTGGAGTGGGTAGCTATTCCTTTCTCCAGGGAATCTTTCCGACCCAGGGAATCAAAATCAGGTCTCCTGCATTGCAGGCAGATTCTTTACCATCTGAGTCACCAGGGATACGTGTGGACAGACTTTTTCTTATTAAACAAAGCATGCAAAGCATGTTGCCAGCTCCTGAGCTGCTTATGAGTTGCCATGGAAACAGGTAGGAAAGGGGACCTCGACAGTAGATCACATGGAGGAAAGGTGTCTGTTAGCCGCCCACACGGCTGGGATGTGAGGAAGGGAAAGACACTGCTCGCTGTGATTCTCCCAGGACGTCAAGCATGACCCCACTTCCCCTCTCACGCTGTGTGGTGAGAATCTTCTAGCCCTGCCCTCCACGCACGGCGCTGCAGAAATCTCCAGACAGGTAGCTGGCACACCTGACCAGACAACACCCTGAGTCCTTCTCCCTTAAATGGACAGAGGCCTGGACCCACTCCAGAAACTGATCCACTGCCTGGCCCAGGTGTCTCTCTTTTTCAAAAGCTTCCTCAGAACATTCTGGAAGCTCAAAACAAGTTAGGAACCACTTTTAGCTACTGTTGTTGTTAGTTCTATCTGGGTTGGAACAGAACTGATTTCTTTAAAAAGTCATCAATAACCTGCTTTATTACTGGGTACTCTAGGTATATTTTTGGAAAACTCTCAAAACATCTTTTTCTACACGTTCTATGGATCCCTTTTACTTTGGGGTCATTACTAACTCTAAAAGGCCTCCCCTCAGATTCCGTGACACCTAGGGACCCCCAGGGTGGAAGGGAGCCCCAGGGTGAGACTGAGCAGAGGAGCCCGTGCCCCAGGCCCTGGAGAGGGTCCTGCTGGCAACAAGACAGCAGGAGTCAGCACTAGGGAAGGGGGTTCACAGGACGTGCTGCCGGACAAGGGAGTTGAGGACAATGGCCATGAGCCAGGTCAGGAAGCTGGGAGGACCAAGCCAGCTGCAGACGGTTGGGACTGGCCCACCCCGGCTTCTACGCAGGCAGTGGGAGGGGCAGAGGGAAAGACTGACGAAAGCAAATTCAAGAGTAAGTTCCAAGGACTTCAGGTACGGTGGGGCTCTCCAGGCAAGGAAGCAAGATGGGGACCGACCCAGGATACTGTAATCTGCCTAACGGTTACCAGCTGCTGAGTATTATATGCACCAGGCACCGTGCTTGCTATTTCCATGAGCATCTCATTTACACGCCCTAGGAGGAGGCATCCTCGTTTACCAGAGAGAAAGTGGGGTTGGTTGGTGGGCTCAGGTGGCTTACTGATGCTCACACAGCTGGGGAGGGGTGGGGCTAGGCCTGTGCTCACCTTGGCACATCACCTCCTAGAAGGAGAGAATGCGGCAGGTGTCCAGTGTCCAGAGCTGGGTTCAGAGGAAGAGGCCCAGCTCACACAAGGACCACAGGTGGGGACCCCCCAGGTGGTGACCAGAGGTTTCTTTAACTCTTCTAGCCTTGGGCTGGGGGTAAGCTGAGTGCAGATGGAAGGACAGGAGGCTGCACCCGACCAAGGGGCCAAGGGCATCGAGAATGTGGAGGTGAACATCTCTTCCTCTGAGGCTCAGAGAGAAGCCTAGTGCTTTCCAGGGGAACAACTTTGCTGAACTTGGTAAACGGAAAGCTCTGCTCCCTGCAAAGGCAGCTGGGGGTCAGAAATGAAAAAAGTTACAAATAGCCTGGACCAAGAGTCCAAGGCATTTAATATTGCAAAACTGTGGGTACTGTCCGTCTGTGAGCATAACCTTCCTCCAGGAAAACTTGCCTGCATCATGGAATTAAGTAGCAAGAGAGGGGATTAAATCTCCTGGGACTTACCAGGAGAAAGTGGAAAAGTGAAGACCCTCAATGAGTGCTGGCAGCCAACCACCCAGGATTCAGAAATGCTCACCTGCTGTCTGCGCAGGCTGCCCGGCCGGAGGAGCAGGAAGGCCTGGCTTCTCAGCAGGTCCCGCTGGCCCTCCCCAGCCAAGCTCTGGTCTAACCAAGGCCCTCACTGTCAGGCCCCATGCGGCCTAATGTCTGGCTGGCGACCTGATAACCAGAAAATGGCTCAGTTTCAGCCACCAAGTTTCAGGTCCTGCTGGGCACAGGAATGCTATAAAAAGCACGTTGGGAACAGAGAGTCAATCTGTTCTGCCACCCCTCCCCTCAGAGTCCACCTCCCTGAGGGATCAGGAAAGAATCCAGCGGGCCTGGCAGGTGGCGGGAATGAGGCTCCTTTCCTGCGACCACTGTGGACTGATGGTGAAGGCCCCCAGTTGTGGAGACTCTCCGTTTCCCACTCTGAGGTTCCAGAGGACGGTCACAGGCACAGCAGCCCTTCCTCTGAACCTCATTGAGATGCTCCTGGTTCCCCCGTTGGGGCTGCTGGCCTGATTCATCTTTTCCCAGGGGCTGCCCAACCCCCACTCAGGCCCACCAAATCCAGGCTGTGCAGATGCCAAGGCTCCTAGGAGCTCACAGAGACAATGGGTACGGACACGAGGTGGAGAGCCCCAGGGGAGGGGACAGTAGAGGGGACGCCGTGGGAAGCCCATGAAGGGGCTCACAGGGTCCTTTGTACCAGGCCTTAGTGCTGGCCGCACAGCAGGCCACTTGCATACTGATGTGTCAAAGCCAGTCCATGAGAAAACCAACTTCCAGCAGCCAGGCCCACTCAGTCAGCCTTGGTTGGTGTTGGGAGGAAAAAATGGAAATCACTAGATCTGGGACTTCAAGATTTCATTTAAGGCTATTTCTCTGAGGACAACCTTTGTCCCTTACCTCCTACACCTCCTAGAGGAAATCAACCCTGACTATTCATTGGAAAGACGGACGCTGAAGCTCCAATAGTTTGGCCACCTGATGCAAAGAGCCGTCTCACTGGAAAAGACCCCGATGCTGGGAAAGACTGAGGGCAGAAGAAGGCAGCCACAGAAGATGATACTGGCTGGACAGCACCATCTACTCAATGGACGACATGAGTTTGAGCAAACTCCGGGAGACAGTGAAGGACAGGGAAGCCTGGTGAGCTGCAGTCCATGGGGTGGCAGAGAGTCAGACACAACTTGGCAACTGAGTAACAACCACCCCACCACCTGCTTCTTTTCTGAACAGACCCCTCACCCAGAGAACACAGGACAGTCAGGGAACCACAGCCTCTGGCTGGAAGGAACCACAGAGCTGCTGCCTGACCACCCCAGCCCCTGCAGGAAATTCTGGCTACAGAGGCAAGACCCACAAGGAAGCCACTTGAACCCAGCCGTCCCACGGCTCCCCCCATCCCATGGGCCACGTCCTTGTCCACAGGCCAGGCCCTGAGACGCACCTGATGGTAGCGATAGCCCGTCTGCGCTCCCTGATTCCCCTTCTCCAGTTGAGAGCCAGTGCCTCTCCACTGTGCCCTGTGCCCCTGCCTACCTCCTCGCCGTTTCCTGACTTGCCCGCAGCCCTCCCAGCTTGCAGTGCTAAGGAACAGAAAACACCTGCCGCATAACAGCCAGACACCGTATTGGAACGTTCGTCCTCCTAGTCGGCCCTATCCTGCCTCTGCCCCTCCACTCTCCCCTCTGTCCCCAGCCCACTCCCCTCAGCTGCTTCCCACCTGCAAAAGGGCAATACCCTCATGGACTCACCACTAATGGGGCCTCCCAAACCTTCTTCCATGTCTGGAAAACTCTGAGTCTCAGCTGAAATAGTGGCCCCTGTGATGAGGGGCCTTTCTTCCTTGGGGTTCCATGAGCAAAAAGGGGGCTGAGGGGAGTCCCCCCAGTTTTCCTGCCACACCAGCATGGTGGACCCCACACTCAGAATGACCCATGCTTAGGTGTAATACTCTGCTATCTGAAGTTATTTCTGAACAAGGACCCCACCTTTCCATTCTGCCCTGGGTTCTGTCCTCCGCTGCCTCCAGGGCCCTCAAGGAGCTCGCCTCTGGTGGTCTGGCCAGCAGCACTCAGTCCAGTTATGATGGGTGAGTGGTCGCTGCTCTGTGCCAGCCTGTCTCTATCCACAGAAAACAAAATCTAGCAGCCCTGGCGGCAGAGCCAGGGGCCACATGACTGTAGCCTCTCGGACAGAGAGAGGAAACAGGGGGCCAGTATGGGAGGCCTGCCTTCGGGCCGCTGTCTCAACAGGGTCACAGCTCCTCGGAGCCCAAGGGAGGCTTCCGGCTCACCTGCTGGCATAGAAACGCTGTGGAGAGCGTGGGAGAAGCACCCTTCCTTCTTCTGCTTCAGATGCTCCTGAAACCATCCCAATACATCTGAGATTGTTCACGTTTTTGAAAAAAATGCTGCTTAGAAGCCTGTCCTGTCTTCTGGACAACGTTCCTATCTTGCTGACATATCCTAGCAGATACAAGATCTGTACACTAGAGTGACCACATGAAAGCGGTGATGATAACACCTTTTGCGTCTCTGAAACTTTCCAAAGTGCACAAGGTTTAAGAGGAAGAACACGGACTGCGGCATCAGTGGCTGCAGCTGTCTCCTAGCGTGCATGCTCACCAGCAGTCAGACTTCCAGCAAGACCCTCAGCGCCACCCCACAAGCCCACCCTGGAGTCTCAGTCTTTCTCACATAAAATGGAGAAGGAATGTCCACCTGACCCAGGGGCTGCAAGCAGCAGAGACCCGGCGGCAAAGCCCTAGCACAGCATGGAGTGCATTATAAATCCCCAGGAAACGGCAGCTCGCGTCACCATCCCCACGGTCAGGATGCTACGAGCAGTGAGGGGACTCAGTTAGGAGACTGCTGCAAGTCCACTGCCTGTCAGTGGATGATGTCACACCTCAGGGTGCCTGGCAGCACTGAGCCACGGGGGGTGTGCAGAGCACGTGGGGAGGTACTCCCTTGCTGGAGGCTGGCCCTTGAGATCATGCTCTGAGGCGAGCCCTCTGGACAGGTGTGACAGGTGTGATAGAACACAGCGATGGGCAGCGAGTGCCGAGGGAAGGTGGTGGGGGGTAGGGAGGAGCACTGGTGCTGGTGTCAGAGCCAGAAGGTCTGAGCCTTGAGCTTCTGCCCTGCTGCTTGCTGGCTGCTCACCTGGGGAACTGACTGAACTCTGCGTGCTTCAGCTTTGCTCATCTGTCAACGTGAATAACTACCTTCCTTACAGGGAACCCAGTGGGGTTCCATTAATGCAGCTTCAGTTGGCGCTGTATTTTTTTAAAAGCAACACTAGTTATTCACATGGCGCCTTTGAGAATCAGAATCTACCAGATCCTTTTCTTAAAAGCTACTATCAAACCAAGTTCCCTCTATCTTATTAATATTCTGAACTAAGTGCAAGATACTAATCCCAATGATTTCAACTCCACTTCATTTTGAAAAATGTTCTTAAATCTTGGTTTTCCTGCTTTATAAGTAATCTACTTTCTCCAGCTGTGTGACCGTCCCACCTTTGATAAGCAGTTCTCCCATGAGCTAATCTCAAGCCAGTAGCAAACATGGACAGGAGACAGTAGGAACCTCAGTTAAACCTTCCTCCAGCTGATGTCATCAACACTCCTAGAAAGCAGATTTACTCAGCTATGCGTCTGCCCAGCTATGCTACTGCCAACCTATGTTACCTGTCTTTCTATTAGGATGCCATAAGAAATTGCCAAGAGACATCTGGAAACCCAGGCATCTGGTGTGTGCTGTACATCCTCGCCTCCTCAGTGTCATGGTACCTATTTCTCCAAGCAAAGGGTTCTTTGGGTGTTTTTCACGCATCCTTCTTTAGCTTTCCTGACACACTGCACTGAACATCCCATGCACCACAGCTCTACAGGCTCCACTTACATGTATTTTTTTCTGGTTAGTTCTGACTCCTACATTTCATAATTGCCTCTTTAAACTCGGTGACTATAAGGCTTTTATGTTTTTAAAAACACCATCTGGATTGACTAATCATTGCAACTGATCAAAACAACATAAATATATTACAAAACATGACAAGTATTAAAAAATAAAATTTTATTCGATATGCAACTTTAATGAGATGGGGCTTTCCCCACCCGAATAGTCCATGTATATTAAAAATTTTACTTATTACTAAATAAGACAGGGATTAGCATCAATTCTACTCCTATATTTTATCTGCATAGATTAAACCACTCTCTCCAAAAGTTATTCACGTCAATGGGAAGATGGGAATAGGAGTCTGTTACAGCAACATCACCTTATTCTATGAGTATCTTCGGAGCTAAAAGCTATAAATAAGCATTTTTAAATTTTAATAATTCATTATCTGACAACTTGATTAGCTCAATCTCCCCCTCTCCTTTTTTTTAAGAGCAAAAAGACACTTGGAAAAAAAAAACCTGAGTTAGAAAAAGATTTGTTATCTGGTCATTAGAGTCCTTCACTTTCTCAACTTTCATACCACATTGTGAACCGTCCCTTTGCTGGGGTGAGGCACCCCTGTAAGATTTAGAATGGGTGAGATGTATGCTTGTGGGTCGTAAAGTGGGTGAAGAGCAGTTGGGAAGGTGAAGGAGGGACAGAATCAATTACAGAACACGAGGAAACTCCAAAACACCACACTGCGGCGTAAGCGACTGTGTGGCCCCACCCACGTCTTTCTGAGCCATTTCCCTGGAGTCCAGGATATGCCTGCTAATCTCCACCTTGGCCACTGGTGCTTAGGAAAGCCCAGAAGTACAGTCATGGATCTTTAGGATCCCTCTAATTTTTCTGGCTCCAGAGTCTTTCATTACAGAGAACTTAGCCTCACTGCCTTCCCATTTTCTGAGCCAGGAAACTGACAGCAAAGCAAAGAACGCATCTCACAGGCTGTCGGTGCTTCTGGGGGCAGAAATCTCTACAAGTGCGGCTGGCTCTCCACCACCACTCTGCCTGCCTCTGAGCCAGTGTTTCACCTGTGTTCTCATCACTTGTACATCCTTCTCCCTCCCTCAAGTCCTTAGCTTGGAATGTATCTTCATATGCTTTATTTCTTCCCCACCATTTGATCACATCCACTTAAAGTCAGACAAGGCAATCCATGCTCCCTCCATTGTGACAGAGTTATCCATTCCATCTGATCCGATCAGAAGAGGTGAGAGGTTTTCTTCATATTGTATAGAAGGGGAAAGTGACGATCAGACTATCCAAGGCACAGAGCAAGCTCCAGGAGACGAGGAATGAAGGCAGGGGCTTTTAGGTTTCCACTTACACTCCCCCAACCCGATTTAATCCTTGTCAAACAAAGGCAGTAGTAATAAGTTAAAGGCACCAAAGGTACCATGTCAACTTGAGGAAGCCAATACGCTGAGGGCTGGGTACTGCCTGGAGTTTTTAACAAGTCCACCTGCATCGTGAAGGCACAGCACAGAGAAGGCTGAGCTGGAAGACAGAATACAAACTCCCAAAGGCCTCTAATAAGTCACAAAAGTGACCAGAAGCCAAAGCACGGTGGCCAGTGTTAACAAGCCTAAGCACGTGAGGAGGTGAGAGCTTACCGTGTCCCCGATCTTCAGGCCCTCGCACTTCCTCTGACCAGGGTAGGATACACCGTCCTGGCAGGTAGCAGTGAAGAAGAGATTAAGATCCTCAGGCTGATCCCAGACAGACAGCTCCACTTTAGACCGGATGCTCTGGAGAGAGAGAAGAAGCCGGAGCCACTCAGTCAAGGCTGCAGCTGAGATGCTCTCCACACCAGTTCTCATGCCCACAGGGCTTCCTCTGATTCTGCGGTCTCAAGCCAAGGCGAGGGCCAGTGGGCTAGGTTCGCTGCTCCTCCCGCATCCCTTTCCTCCTCTCCACACCCACACACCATCTTACTAGGCTGGGCCTGAGGTCTCCCTCTGGGAGCTCAGAGAAGTGGCTAGTGACCCACCTGCCGCACGATAACCTCATCTGCTTCCAAGGCTGATGAGCTGTCCCTGCTCATCTCTGCAGAGCCATTTCTCATCCCCACCCTCAGCTTTAGACATGGAGCTCTTCATATCTTGCCATGTGCTCTCTAGACTATGGGCCTGGCACATGCCTGGGGTAATGGTCCTTTGCTCCACTGCTCCTCTCTCTCCTCCCCTGACCGGCTCCTTATCACCCTTTCCCAGCAGCTCAGCAGGCACTTTCTCCCAGAACCCACCCTCCACTGCTCACCTTCACATCCATCCCCCATCAGATGAGGTCCACATTCATGAGCTCTCAACTACTTTCTGAGAGAACATAACATCTTATGTGTGGATTATGTCCTCAAGACAATGGATGAAACCAAAATCAAGTTAAAATTATCCTTCAGAATAGAAAAGATAAAAGACTAAAAACACCAAGTGTTGGAAAGGAGTTGGGGCAACTGGGGCTCTCAAACCCTGCTGGTGGGAGTGTGAACTGGTAAAACCCTCAAGAGAAACATCAGCTGGTACCTACCATGCTTAGGTCAACCTTAGACAAGCAGTTCACATCAGAACCATATCCAACAGAGATGTGTACTGACCAGCAGACACATACAACAATGTTCACAGCAGTACTGTCTGTAACAGCTAGAAACTGGAGCTAACCAAATGCTTATCAATAGAACAGATTTTTTTTCCAAATTATGGTGTGCTCATGTAGAATACCATACAGTACAAGAATGAATGAAACCTGGCTGCCT
This sequence comes from Oreotragus oreotragus, assembly GCA_006410675.1. Lineage (NCBI taxonomy): Eukaryota > Metazoa > Chordata > Mammalia > Artiodactyla > Bovidae > Oreotragus > Oreotragus oreotragus. The sequence continues at coordinate 455,487 of SJYX01016887.1, forward strand.
ATTGCCACACAGATGAATCTCATACATATCACACAGTCCAAAAGAAAAACCACATGTGCACAGCACACAAACTATGATTCTGTTTATTTATACTATCCCCTGGGGGAGAGTAATAGAAGAGGACATAGGAGTTCTGGAGGCAATAACAGCAATATTCCATTTTGGCCTGGGTGGCTCAATACTCGGGGTTTTTTTAGTTTGTGAAAAGTCTACACAATCATCTGTACGTCTCCAAGTTTAAAAAAATTGCCACTGAAAATCTCTAAGGAGGATATACTTTGGAGACAGAGGCCAAATAGAGTAACTAATTTGTAGTTAAGGTACATCTTACAAAAAGGATTTTTAATACACTAAATACACTCAGAATAGCAGGTTGCATACACATTCCAAGAGACACACGGATCTCCCTCCCCAGGTCAACTGACGGCCCTTCAGCCCCCTACCTCCCTTCTCAGGCGCACTCCAGGCAACAAGACGTTGGGCAGCAGAAGGCAGAAGTGCTTCTTGCTCTCCTAGGGCTGCTTATCTTTTTTTTTTTTCTGCTGAGCACGTAGTGTTAAACCTGCATTACTTAAATATGCAGTTTTCCCAACACATTAACAGCTTATTGAAAACACTCTCTGCAAAAAATAGCCTCTCCCTTTGCCACAAATTGTCTAAGTGCTTCTAAAACTCTAAAAATATTCTCCCTTAAATCCACTTCCTCTTCTCTCGGTAGTGCCAGCCTCCACTGGCAGAGAGGACTGCGAGAGTGCCACTCTGCACACAGCTCTCCTGCTGAACGTGAGTGATCTGTCGTTGTTCAGTTGCTCAGCCGTGTCCTGCTCTCTGCAACCCCACGGACTGTAGCCTGTCAGCCTCCTCTGTCCGCGGGATTTCCCAGGCAAGAATGCTGGAGTGGCTTGCCATTTCCTTCTCCAGGGAATCTTCCCAACCCCGGGATCGAACCTGCATCTCCTGCACTGCAGGTGGATTCTTTATCACCGAGCCACCAGGGAAGCCCTGCTGAATGTGGTTAGTTTTTTTCACAAATCTGTTCTCCCCACTAAGCTGTGAATTCCAAGGACCATAGCATATTTCTCTCTAGGACTGAACATAAACTTTTATTGAATGGATGGATAGAGGGCAAGATGGATATTTTTAACAACAGCTATGCTAGGCGGCTCGGGCTTAGCGGGAGAAAATATTTGGAAGATGAGGTAAATTAAAATTGTACATTTTAATTGTGAGGAAGTGTGAGGACGGGGCAAAGCAGTTTATCATTAAAGGGCTAGGTAGACTGGAGCTATTTAAATTTCTTAGGCTCAGTCTCATGAAATGCGAAGGCCCCATGGCTCACAAACAAGACATTGGGAAGAAGCATCAGCACTTGCCACCCAGATCTGCTGAAGCTACCGCCTGGAAGAATTAACGGGGAATCTGGCGGAGGAAGGGGACACTGAGGACTGAACTCCTAGTCGATGCACCGGTGACTGTAGCAGATGGCCATGGAATCTTATGTCCTGCTCTGGCCATGAGACCCCTAAGCTTTGTGTTCAGAACCACAGTGTGTATTATTCTCGATCCCCATGCTGTCTCTGGAATGAAAAACGCTTTAAGATGTTAGGAAGGGTAGGAACTGTGGAGATTATTCAGTTCAAACTTCCCATTTTATGCAAGTGGGAACTGAGGCCACTTCGCTGGCAGGGGCAGGCAGGGTCGGAGCCGGGCCTTCTGGGTGCCCCTGCAGTGCTCTCTGCAGTTATACAGTTCTTAACTGGAAGCTGGCTCTGACCTCGGGGCATGTGGATGCTTAGGATGCATCCTGGTTGAGTCAGTCTCCTCTCAAAGATTATGAGTTTCTGGAGGGTAGCACTGTGTTCTGTTCAGTTTTATCCCCAGGGGGTAGCATGATGCCTGCCACACATTAAGCTGTCTCTGTTTGTTGAAGGAAGGAAGGAAGGAAGAAGTGGCTGGGGCACAGGATACAGCAGAAAACTGAAGCCACAGCCAGTGCGGTTGTGATGCACGAAAACGTTGTTTGTCACTCCTGAAATTCAATGAACTCCTCCCAAATTTGCCTCTGAATACGATTCCTTATTCCTCACACCCTAGAACGAGTAGACAACGTCAGGAAGTTTAAAGGCTGTTAAATACCCAGGCTAGGTGACATCTGCGATCATTTTACGGCAGGCCAGCTGTGGAGCGGGAAGAGCAGAGTGTATGGCAACAGTGAAAAGAAAACCATGTGCTCGGTGAGGAGGCCTCTGACGTCACCCTCCACGTGCAGCTCTAGTGGCGTCCAGCACACCCTGTTCTTGCTCATCCTGAACAGGGACCCCCAGAATTTCTCCCCGAGCTCGACCCTCCCTTTGTCTGTGTGACACAATGCTGGTGTCACGTGTACGCACATGTGTGCATCTAGTGCCCTACCTCCGAGCTCTGGAAGGGAACCTCCCACCACCACCACCCACCGTCAGCAAAGCTCCACACCGGGGATCCCTCACAATGGAGAATCCGGCATAGCGAGAAAAAATGTAGCAATCAAAGCCCAGAGGTGCAGACTTCCCACCATGAAAGCGGAGAACCACAGACTCGATTCTACGAGCCGTTACCCTAGACACGCCTTCCTGCTGCACCCCCTCCCCAGCCTCGAGTCACACCACTTCATCCGCTACGCGTGCTCCGCTGCAGTCCCTTCAGGATGTCCCCACAGATAGTGAGCCGGCGCTGGGGGAGGCAGGCGTCCACACCACACTTAGTCATGCCTTGCGTGACTCACAGGAAATCCACCACAAAGTGCGGAGGCGGGAAGGTGACGCCAAGAAATGCAAACAGTCCAGTTAGAGCCATGCCCTGACCCTGACCGGGTAGAGAAGCAGGTGAAAGGATAACCAGAGCTCCTACCACAGGCCAAAGTACACACATACACATGGACCCGTGCAGGCTCAAATCCAGGAGACGTGTGGGCGGCTGAGGCCCAGTCCTTACCAGAAAGGACCGCAGCCAATGAATCAGGTGCTAATGAACACTGAACACCAGCGTGCCCCCAACACAGCTTCCACCAGCTAGACTTTGCTCTGAACACCTTGCTGTTTCACATTTCTATATTTAATGTATTTCTTTAAATTTCCACTGAAGGAAAGAGCAGAAAGAAGTAGGGAGTGACCAAGGGTCCCAACTTTTTAGGGTGATTGACATGTTCACTGTGGTGATGATTTTACACGTGTGTACAACTGTCAAAAACTTATCAAAGCATGTCGCATTTTAATTGAACATTAAGGGAATGTAGTATTTTAATCATAGCTCTGCCAATATGTTTATCTAGAGGCCTGTTGCCATTTTTGTCTTTGAAATTTTTGTTGCTAAGAAAGGCAAGATTACATTTTTTTCCTTCCAGATTGAGTTGGTGTAGTGTATTCTTGGTTATCAAAATACTCATAGCTTTGGGACTTTGAAATGGTAAATATTCATGATGTGTGAAACAGCATGATACATAACTGTACGGTCTTAATTACATAAAAATGGATGCTTAGTTGTGAAAATAAACAAATGAGACCTAGAAGGACATGTCAAACGGTAAAAAAAAAAAAACCTTATCAAAGCATGCACTTTAAATCTGTACAGGGCATCATAAATTAGTTTGTTAATTACTTCTCAAGAAAGCTGTTTTCATTTTCCACTGAATTTGAATAGCTGCTTTGGATTGTATTCCAGAAATGCCCATTTTAAAGGGCGGGTTTCACACACTCACTGGAGTCACAGAGTCTGGTTTCCTAACACATTTCCTTATAGACACACCAATCTAACTCAGGGTGCAGCTATAATACTGGATCCATAGAGGTCCTTGGGGGCTCACTCCAGGTTCCAAATGTTGCCCCTGCCTGGAACAGATCTTTTCTCTACTCTGCTGGTTCCTGAATCCTCAGCCACAGAGAGGGCTCCCTGCTCCCCTCCAGACCTCTGCTTAACCCAGGCCCCTGGGTTTCCATTAAGAAGGCGAATTCATCTGTCGTGAGTCCTGCTCAGGTCACTGCACCGTGCCTCAGAGGGAGAGCAGCGTCTCTGAGATTCCACCTGGGGATCCACTACCAAGGCCCCGTGTGCCTGGTCTGCACTGGACCCTCACATGCTTGTGGATGTGCAGACCGCTCAGCCACACGGAACACTGACTGAGCACAGTGCCTTTTCCAGCCCTGGCGAGCACCAGCTGCTAGTCCTACAGAACCGGGTGTCATGATGCCCTTCTTTATTAGACCCATGAGGAGCAGGAGGGCCTGGGCCTTGGACAGGAAACGCTTCCAGGGGAGCCCTGGAGCCCTGGCTGCCAGCTACCCAGGAGCTGCCTGAGGATGGAGATGCCGGGAGATGGCTCCTCCCCAGAAGGCCAGGAAAATCCTGCACCCCATGCCAGAGTCTAGGACACAGTCACCTTCAGCCATTTCTTCCCCAAAGGCTCTGGCCTGGCAAGAGGTAAGCAGTGGTCACTGCACTGCTGAGACCCGGTCAGCAACAGTCCCCCTGCTAACCCAGGGGTCTTCAAGCCCTAGGACTCCAGCAGGATGGGGCAGTCAGTCCAGGGCATGCCTCTGGCTCTCACTCTGACCCCGCTGTTCGTGTCCAGAGCTTGAGACCCGGGGTATCACGGTGAGGGGGGCCCTTGGGACAGTGGTGACATGGGGCAGGCCTGGCCCCTCCCTCACAGCCTGCTCAGACGCCCTCACTACATTACACCTCCACACACTGCAGGAATCTGAAAACCGCAAAGCGCAGCAAACCTGGAAACCCAGTCTCACTGGGCTCTGTGCTGGCCACTGGACAAGATGAAGATTAAAGATCAGAGATCAGAAAAGAGGATGTTAGTGTGAGAGGAGTGAGTTAGGAAAGGCAAAGGAAGTCCAGTTTCTCTCAACAGGAAGTTCCAAGAATGAGGATCAGAGTATGTATGAGAGAAACAGGACCCTTAGCTGCAGAGAACCGGGGCATAGGTACGGGGAGGAGGAAAAACCTGCCCCAACTCCTTACTGCCACCCACTCACTGCCTTCAGGAGACTAGGAGAAGGCTGGCACCCTACGCTCTGGGTCCTCTGTAACAAGGGTATTACCTACAGCCCCTGGTCTACCACAGCAGCATTTTGTGACTCAAAATAAGGCTACCATGTAGGAAACAAATTCAGCTGGAAAGACAGAGCTCCAAATGTGCATTTGTAAATCATCCATGGGAAAGTAAGATGGTTTTTCTAATACCATGTGATGCCAGCACAGTTGATTATATTCCCAGGTTAGCCCACAGGTCTATTCTACATAATAGAGCCAGCTAAACTACATTTGCTCTATGTAGAACTTTGTTTTTAACAGGCAGATGCACTCTGAATTCCAACTCGGGAACCACTAGGCCTCATGCGGGGCTGGGTGGGCACTGGAGGCTTCACAGGGAGGGGCACATACGTGCCAGCACAAGAATCGGGGCTCGTCATTTTCCTGAGGAGAGGAGGTCTGTGTCAAGCACTTTTTGGGTGTTAGGAATGGAGGGAATGGGGTGGGATGGAGAGAGATTTGGGAATCGCAGATGACTGGCTTGGGATGCAGCAGCGACCCCCTAAATCATGTCCTTACACACTGTACTTATTACCACAGCAGAGTCAGGCTAATGGAGCTACAATAGTGCAGTATTGAACAGCCCTGCAGGCTCCCTCGAAAAGGACCTCATTAGAGTCTAAGCATGTAGGCAAAAGAACTATTGTTGACCCTTCTTGACCCTTCTTGGATTCTTCCGACCCATTTTAGTCTGTGGCTCAATGTGGAGCTCCAGGAGCCTGGGGAATTTCAGTCCTGCTGGGAGGCGAGCAGTGTGCGTGCTTCTCACTTCTTGCCACAGGGAACACAGCGGCAGGACGGCCCAGGCACCTGGATGGCTGAAGAGCACCTGTACCCACCGCCCAAGCGTGGTGCCCCACAAAGGGAGAACCCAAGCACATCCCAGGGCCGCCGGCCAGAGACCGAGCCATCTGCTGCTCCACCGGGATCCGCTTACAATGTGAGTCAAGGTGGCAGGGGTCAGGGGAGACCGAGGCACAGGCGGGATGCCTTCTCTACCCCGAATCCAAATGGAGGAGGAAGGCGCCAAACTCAGGAGGCAGGAGGCAAGACACGGAACCAAGCACCCCAGCACAATGGCGGCCTTCCAACCCGAGTCTGCACCAGCTCCTGGAGCCCCAGGGGGAGAGGGTGGGGGTAGGAGAAGAGATCCGTGACTTACGTTGTATGCGTTGATTATCAGTTGAAGAATATTTTTGGAGTCTCCGTGTAAAATCTCCACTGTTGTTCCAGGTATCAGGGCTGTAAAATTCTTGGGGGGGCGGACAAAGAAAATAAATGAGCCCATTCTGCCTTTCCATCCTGTCAAACAGTGAACACTGCCCTACTGAGCTGGAATGGTCAGGGCCCTCCGCACTGCTTCCGCCACCCCCTGGCACCATGACTCAGAGAAGCCACAAGTAAGCACAAGGGAATGGAGCTGTTGCAGTAGGCTGTGGAATCTCGGTTCCCCAGGGTCTGAGTGAGAAGAGTCCGACAAGCTGTGTTTCTAAAGTACATCAGGCTTCTTCCTGGAGACCCCTCCTCTCTGGCATGTAACGGAAAAACGCTCTGAAATGCCATCCTCTAGTGTCACTATAGGGAGCCCTGCTGGCTCGGTGGTGAAGTCCTCCTGCAATGCAAGAGATGCAGGTTTGATCTCTGGCAGCATTCTCGCCTGCCCGAAGAGCCCGGCAGGCTATCGCCCATGGGTTTGCGAGAGCTGGACAGGACTTAGTGACTAAACCACCCCCACCACCAGAATCCATATACTCTCAATGTTCTTGTCCTCTCTTCTAGACTACATAGGCATTCCTGGTTTCCATTCAAAGATGCCCTCAACCCATAGGCATTCCCAGTTTCCGTTCAAAGATGCCCTCAACCTGTCCAGGAAGCGGGAAAGGGGAAACTCTGCCAACGGTCTCCAAGACAGTCTCTTCTTAGCAGGGAACTGAATGGGAATGGTGCCTCCCAAGGACGTCTGGTATCTCTGGGTGAAGTCCTTGGCAAAGCAGGTGGCCTTGACGTGGCTGCCTTTCTTCTTTCACTGGTACCAAGGCCTCTGTATGTCGCTTAAAAAAGTGACAGAAACAACTAGAAATAGCCGCCCTCAGCCTGCCTTGGACTGGCCATGCCTCCTCCCTGAGTGAGGTGTACTTGGTTCTGAGCAAGGCTGGCCTAAGCCAAGGTGGGTCTCTTCCCTCCTGAAGCATCTGGAGTATAGTCCGTGCAACCACCTCTCCAAAACTGATCCCTGTAAATGGCCATGTCCTATCCTGCTATCTTCACTAAACAAAGACAAAAAAAAAATCTCTTTCTTGTTTTCATCTAAAATTGATTCAGATAAGAAAGAAGATAAGAACTTAAGAAGATGTAAGTGGCATTTTATCAATGATCTCAGGCAGGTACAGTAGAAACACACCTTCAGACAAAGGTTCTCTGCTGGATATTTAAGAGCAGCAGAGAGAGGGGACTGGGGTTGACTGTTCTAGAGGTGGGGATGAACTTCTCATGACCTCTCATTTCAAAGGATGTCAGAGGTGAGCTGGGCTTCACAACCAACTTACACAAACACTCCGGGAGCAGCTCGCAGGGGAGTTCTAGTGAAAGGCGATTTGCCCATGATTGTGGGGGAGAAGCACATTCATGAGGGGAGAGCAGAGTGGCCCGTGGGATGACTGGGGAAAGTCTTGTAACAGACTCATACAGACCGCTCTGTGCACTCAAGACACTTACTGTTTGCTTTGGAAATTCCTGCCCCAGACTAACCCACTGGTCTCCCACACTCTGCGGGAAGGCATACAGACTCTGCATGCAGCCTGTCTACATGTATGCCTAGTTTTCTCTCTGCACATCTTCCTTTTATATCTTCCTTTCCTATTCCCTGGGTGTTTCCATTTCATCATTTGAAAAACAGGAATTGATACTGTTTCCCTCATTATCAAATTAGAAACCATATGTTTAACTCGCTTGGTATGCTCTGCTATATGAATGCTTAAGAGCTTCCTCAATACCATCATTTTCCACTAGATCAAGACAGGACTATATTCCACGCTCCTTTGGATCTCTGCCCACACAGAGCAGGGCTGTTAACACTCCTCATGCGGCCGCCCCACACTTCACCTGGCCCCACATTCCATTCTCCCATTCATCTCAGAGTCAGCAGGGCCCCCAGATTCAGGCCACCAGCCTCCCTCGCTCCCTTCCAGGTATACCTTATAGAGCATATAGTGGTTTTTCGTCACTGCAAAGATGAGGTTGATGTTGTTCTCTGCCAATTTCTCTCCGAGCAAGGCAAGGGATGGATAGTCCTAGGGCCAAGGCAAAAGTCAAGGCTGTAACATTTCTTGCAGGTAGAGACACTAGCACCTGGCTCCAACGTGCACTCAGTAACTCATCACCTGTGCAGATAATAAGCATCTTCCCCTAGCAGCCCCTTAACAGCCCAGCCCCTTGGGCAGCTCCTTACTGAGAAACTATGTAGGGAAGATTCTCCAGGAAAGGACCCTCTGGCACCCATCAAACCAGACTCACTCCTCCTGCCCCTCTCAACCCAGAATGGAGAAGTGATGAGTGGCGGTCTCCCACACTTGGTCTGTGTTTCCATCCCTTCCGCAGGAATGCCGCAGAGTGGGGAAGTCACAAAAGGGCAGCGACCACGTCCTACCATCAGCACCTGTTTATCTGTCCTCTCTCCCCTAAGACTTTCCTCCTGATCTCCTTGCCCTATTTCCTTTTCCCATGCCCAGTGTTGGGCCTGCCAATGTCCTGAACAGGTTCTGCTCAGTCCTCTCACGGCTCAGGATGGGCAGAAAAGGCTGCTGACATTTGGACAAGTCAGGCTGTGGTGTGGGAAGGGGTACAGAGGAGGGGGGTAGGGAGGGAGAATGCTCCCTGAAGGATGCTGCAAGGCAGCTTAACAGTCCTGAAGGATTTTAAGGGCCGATAACGGGTCCAGGAGTCCTCATCAGTGAGGTTCTGCGTTATCAGGTAGTATAGTTAGGAGTTCTGTCTCTGGACTCCATTACTCTTGACCACTTCTTAAAACTGGAGAAACTGGGTTAGTCCAGCAAGACTTAGAAAGAATTTCTCTCTAGTCAGCCACTCTACCAAATGCACTCTGGAAAGTGCATTTGGGAAGGAAGAGGATATTCGGGAAGAAAAAATAAACTTTGTACAGCAAGTGTGAAAAAAATCTTAATTGTTAGGTCTGGGTAACAGCTGGCAGAAGTTCATTTACTGGCCTACTGTGTGTTTGAAATTCTGCTTAACTGCACAACCACAGTGACAGACTACCCGGAGTGGCAAGTCCTTGGGGCTTCTCACCCAGTACAGGACACCTGCCACCTGCCCCCAACACTGGTGGAACTCAGGGCCTCAGGAAACCCACTTCTAGAAACCCGCAAGTCTTGTCTTTGATGGTCTTGCCTCACAACCTCTGCCCCAGTTTTTTTCCTCTGCGGGAACACAGTCCTCTCTCTCGTGTAAAATCGCCTCTCCCTTACACATCTATCCTGTCTCACCCACCTCTTCCGTCAACTAAACATTCCCCGTGTGGGTGCACAACAGTAGAAAGATGAACCAGCTACAGAAATCCTTGAGAAACGCTCTAAGGTAATGATGAGTAGGAGTTCTGGAAGCCCCGTTGGAGGAGATGGAATAGAAACCCAGTCCCAAGAAAGGATGGGGAAGTCAGTGAGCAGAGGTCAGGAGGAAGGTGGACAAGGCTGGGTGAGGCCACAGACCGCAGGCAGGGTCGCGGGGCGGTGCCGGGGGTCGGGCCTCACCATCTGGTTGGACGCCGTGTACTCGTTGGCCTCGTTCAGGTGGCACTGGCCGTCATGCGGCTGCACCAGGCCCCCCAGCTTTCCGTCCAGCGCGATGTGGGGCACGTCGTCCGTGGTGAACACCAGCAAGTGCAGCGCGTCCTTTCGCCAGCCGATCTTCTCCTGAGGGACAGAGGTTGACAAGTTTAAAGGCTTCCTGGCTGCCCTAGGGCATCAGGCAGGGCACTGGCCCTTCCCAGGCATTGTGGTGCAGATCACAGGTGATCCTCTGGGTGCACAGCTGGGGATCACTCTACAAGCACTGCAGGATCACAGACAGCCAGCTGATGGGGGAAGCCGAGGGGCAGAGGTGAATCTCCAGCTCGGGGCCCACCTGTGCCTGGAACCCCTTGCTGCAGGTCACCCTGCCCTCGCTGCTCCCACTCTCTACCCGATAGCCACTCCTCCTGGAGGCCTCCCCTTTGAGTCTCCCCTAGTATTTCTTCCACAGAACAGCCTTTAGCCTACCCCAACTTCCCCACACTCCAACACACTCAGCTGGCTGCCATGGTCTAAGATGACCGGTAAGTGACCACTTCAGTCCCCCAGTTAAGACACAAATCACTCAGAACAGAGCGCCCAAATGACCAACAGATGGATCTGTCTTTGGAGAATATGATAAAATCTGCCATGTTTCTGGTAGATGTAAACCACTTCAGTCACTAATTGAATTACTCCAGTGAGTAAGGTCAATCAGATAACCTCTCTTCTCCCTTTAACTGCTTCACTGTATGGAATATGTCCACGCTTCAGACAGTAGCACGGCTCAGTACAGGCTATACTGTCAGGGAAGGACTCTATTTTAAATCGTTAACCTCTGTGGCCCTGACACTACACAAATCACTCCTAATCATTACAATCAGGAGCAGCTAGATCCTGATACAGGGCAACAAAATCTGGGATTGGGGTGCTTTCATACCAGTAGGGAAAGAAAATTCATGGGTAGCAGATGAACATAGGAAGGATTTAAACACTGCTGAGTTATCTGCACACGGATACTTGACACTGAAATAGGAGACCGGATTCATAGACTTCACAAGTTAAAAGCTATCACCTTATGGCAGATGAGCGGGTGAGGGTATCATCCTTTCTTATCACCAAAATGATGGACAAAACAGCCTTTAAGAGCTATGACATGACATTTTCTTATTCACTCGAAAAGGAGCATGGAAGTAAGTCACAAGAAGAGTAACACAGGGAAGAAAAGGTGGTTTGAAAGGAAGCCAGCGAGGACTGAAAGCCAGGATACCAGCTGTGAGCAAGGAATCCACCTCTGGGGAATCGGTTTCCCAGATGCTCTCAGCCAGCAAACAATTACTGACCTCTGACCTCGCAGAGGCTCCATGGAAGGCACTGGGTCTAGGAAATCATCTGTTTCGGACCCCAAAAAGCTTGCAGTCAAGCAGAAATACAACTTCAATATATCAGGAGAAGTGTGCTAAAGAAGGTAATACACTCTCAACAGAAACTGGGGGAGGAAGCGAGAAAGTCTTCCCAGGGCAGAGGAAACATAAACTGAGCTAAAGGTCAGGAGGACCCTTCCAGGAAGCTGGAAGGAGACATGAGGGGCAGGCAGAAGCTGGGCGCGGGGAGGTGTCCTAGGCACCAGTAAAGGCTCCATAAGAAGGCCAGGCTCAGAGGACAGAATCTCCTCTGTCCATGGAATAATGGTCAGGCAAGAATAATGGAGCGGGTTGCCTTTCCTTCCTCTAGAAAATCTTCCCAACCCGGAGATCGTACTGGGGTCTCCTGCCTCGCAGGCAGACTCTTAACCGTCTGAGCCACAAGGAAGCCCAGTAAAGGCACAGTGAGGAGGCCGGGCACATTTTCAAAACCCTGAGGAAGAAACCTAGAAAGCCCCTTACGGCAGTGAAATTCTAAGTTGTGACAACGCATAGAAATGAGTTTAAGGGATTAGAAGTAGAGAGGAGTGAGTCCCCTTGGTGGCAAGACAGAATATGTTAGGAGGGCCAATAACCGGCATATATGGGAACTCAACAATGAAAACTCAAACAATTTTGAAAAAACAACAACAAAGTTGTGGAATTCATTCAATAAGGCCAAGGCTACAGTAATTGAGACAGTGTGCTACTGATGAAAGGAAAGACACATAGACCAGTGGAACACAACAGAGACTAGAAATAGACCCACACACATATGGTCAATTTAATGGAATAATTAGACATCTATCTGAAAAAAAATGAAGCTTAACCCATACCTCTATGTACAAAAATGAACTCAAATGGAAAATCCCATGGACGGAGAAGCCTGTAGGCTGCAGTCCATGGGGTCGCTAAGAGTCGGACACAACTGAGCGACTTCCCTTTCACTTTTCTCTTTCATGCACTGGAGAAGGAAATGGCAGCCCACTCCAGTGTTCTTGCCTGGAGAATCCCAGGGACGGGGGAGCCTGGTGGGCTGCCGTCTGTGGGGTCACACAGAGTCGGACACGATTGAAGCAACTTAGCAGCAGCAGCAGCAGGATCATAGAACTAAGACTATAATATGTCCAAAGGAAAGAAAGGAGAAAAAACTTTATAATCTTGGTTTGTAATCTTGGTATAAGCAAAACTTCTTAAATTATTCACAGGACAAAAATCTGATGAATTGGACTTCACCAAAATTAAAACCATCTTCTCTTTAAAAGTTACCATTGAGAAAATGAAATGACAAGGCATGATTGGGAGAAAATGTTTGGCAAAAAATAAAAATCTGATAAAGGACTTGTACTCAGAATGTACAAAGCACTCTCGTAGGCTGGTAACAACACAAACAACTGAACTTTTAAAAATAGAAACTTGAACAGACATTTTACCGAAGAAGAGATATGGATGGAAACAAGCACACAAAAGGATCCTCATCATCATTAGTCATTAAGGAAGTGCACACTAAATTCACAATGAGATGCCACTGGATAGCTATGCCAAAAAAAAAAAGAGACCCAAAGATATCAAGCGCTGGAAAGAATGTGGAACAACTAGAACTCTCATAAATTGCTAGTGAAAATACAAAATGTTTTGGCAACTTTGGAAAACAGTTTGGCATATTCCTATAAAGTTAAATACACACTGACCATCAATTCAGCAATCTTACTCTTGGGTATTCATCCAAGAGAAATGAAAACTTTTGCTCACATAAAAACTACTATGCAAATATTTATATAGCAGCTATTCATGATCACCAAAATTTAGAAACAATCCAAACGTCCATCAAGTGGTGAACACATAGACATACCATCAAACATCTCTAGATGGAATCCTACTCAGCAATAAAAAGGGACACACTGCAGATACACACAACTCAGATGAACCTCCAAAGCTCCAGATTTAAGTGGAAAAAGCCTAAAAAAAAAAACCCTCAAAGGGCAACTTACTGCCTAACTTCATTCAGAAGACATTCATGGAAAGACAAATATATAGGGACAGAAAACAGATCGGTGACGGCCAAAGGCTGAGGGCCGAGAGAGGAGTCAACAATAGGCAACACCAGAACACTTCCCCAGGCGAAAGGAATCATCTACCTCTCTTTCGTCATCAGTTTTTTTCCTTCATCTGTATCTTAATTCTGGGGGTGGCTTTAAGACTTTATACATATAAAGGGGTGAGTTTTACTCTATGCAAATTACCCCTCACTACACTTGACTTGGGAAAAAACCCTTGAAGAAGTACACATCTTTTGACTTAATGACTCTCCTTCAGGAGACTGTCTGCAAGAAGTGTTCTGAAACACACACAGCAGTATTCTTCCTAATAGTGACAAAACAGGAAACAGGGGAATACCCGACTACTCGGGAACAGTTAAGTCAACTGAGATCTCGCCTCACCGCCATTAGAAATTGTGTTCATAAAAAGTATGAAATATTGTAAACATTTATAACTGAAAAAGAATACAGTACTGTAGTTAGAGTGTGGTTAAATTTGGCCTTGGAGTACAGAAAGAAGCAGGGCAAAGGCTACTGGCAATCTGCCAAGAGAATGCACTGGTCATAGCAAACACCCTCTTCCAACGACACAAGAGAAGACTCTACATGTGGACATCACCAGATGGTCAACACCAAAATCAGATTGATTATATTCCTTGCAGCCAAAGATAGAGAAGCTCTATACAGTCAGCAAAAACAAGACTGGGAGCTGACTGTGGCTCAGATCATGAACTCCTTTTTGCCAAATTCAGACTGAAATTGAAGAAAGTGGAGAAAACCACTAGACCATTCAGGTATTACCTAAGTCAAATCCCTTATGACTATACAGTAGAAATGAGAAATAGATTTAAGGGACTAGATCTGACAGACAGAGTGCCTGATGAACTATGGATGGAGGTTCATGACATTATACAGGAGGCAGTGATCAAGACCATCTTCAAGAAAAAGAAATGCAAAATGGCTGTCTGAGGAGGCCTTACAAACAGCTGTTAAAAGAAGGGAAGCGAAAAGCAAAGGAGAAAAGGAAAGATATACCCATTTGAATGCAGAGTTCCAAAGAATAGCAAGGAGAGATAAGAAAGCCTTTCTCAGTGATCAATGCAAAGAAATAGAGGAAAACAACAGAATGGAAAAGACTAGAGAGCTCCTCAAGAAATTAGAGATACCAAGGGAACTTTTCATGCAAAGATGGGCTCACTAAAGGACGGAAATGGTAGGGACCTAACAGAAGCAGAAGATATTAAGAAGAGGTGGCAAGAATACACAGAAGAACTGTACAAAAAAGATCTTCAATTATTGCCAAATTCAGACTGAAATTGAAGAAAGTGGAGAAAACCACTAGACCATTCATGTATGACCTAAGTCAAATTCCTTATGACTATACAGTAGAAGTCAGAAATAGATTTAAGGGACTAGATCTGATAAACAGAGTGCCTGATGAAGCATGGATGGACGTTCATGACATTGTACAGGAGGCAGTGATCAAGACCATCTCCAAGAAAAAGAAATGCAAAAAAGCAAAATGACTGTCTGAGGAGGCCTTACAAACAGTTGTTAAAATAAGGGAAGCAAAAAGCAAAGAAGAAACGGAAAGATATACCCATTTGAATGCAGAGTTCCAAAGAATAGCAAGGAGAGATAAGAAAGCCTTTCTCAGTGATCAATGCAAAGAAATAGAGGAAAACAACAGAATGGAAAAGACTAGAGAGCTCTTCAAGAAATTAAAGATACCAAGGGAACTTTTCATGCAAAGATGGGCTCACTAAAGGACGGAAATGGTAGGGACCTAACAGAAGCAGAAGATATTAAGAAGAGGTGGCAAGAATACACAGAAGAACTGTACAAAAAAGATCTTCACAACCCAGATAATCACGATGGTGTGATCACTCATCTAGAGCCAGACATCCTGGAATGTGAAGTCTAGCAGTCTTAGGAAGCATCACTACGAACAAAGCTAGTGGAGGTGATGGAATTCCACTTGAGCTATTTCAAATCTGAAAGATGATGCTGTGAAAGTGCTGCACTCAATATGCCAGCAAATTTGGAAAACTCAGCAGTGGCAGTTTCATTCCAATCCCAAAGAAAGGCAATGCCAAAGAATGCGCAAACTACTGCAACTACGAACAAAGCTAGTGGAGGTGATGGAATTCCACTTGAGCTATTTCAAATCTGAAAGATGATGCTGTGAAAGTGCTGCACTCAATATGCCAGCAAATTTGGAAAACTCAGCAGTGGCAGTTTCATTCCAATCCCAAAGAAAGGCAATGCCAAAGAATGCGCAAACTACTGCACAACTGCACTAATCTCACACTCTGGTAAGGTGATGCTTAAAATTCTCCAAGCCAGGTTTCAGCAATACGTGAACCGTGAACTTCCAGAGGTTCAAGCTGGTTTCAGAAAAGACAGAGGAACCAGAGATCAAATTGCCAACATCCGCTGCTGCTGCTGCTAAGTTGCTTCAGTCATGTCCGACTCTATAGACGGCAGCCCACCAGGTTCCCCTGTCCCTGGGATTCTCCAGGCAAGAACACTGGGGTGGGTTGCCATTTTCTTCTCCAATGCACGAAAGTGAAAACTGAAAGTGAAGTCGCTTAGCTGTGTCCAACTCTTCACGATCCCATGGACTGCAGCTTACCAGGCTCCTCCATCCATGGGATTTTCCAGGCAAGAGTACTGGAGTGGGTTGTCATT
>SJYX01016887.1:473760-575505 GCA_006410675.1 Oreotragus oreotragus
GAGAGTGAAAAAGTTGGCTTAAAGCTCAACATTCAGAAAACGAAGATCATGGTATCCAGTCCCATCACTTCATGGGAAATAGATGGGCTACTGTTTCTACAGTAGCTGAAACAGTAGCTGACTTCATTTTTCTGGGCTCCAAAATCACTGCAGATGGTGATTGCAGCCATGAAATTAAAAGACGCTTACCCCTTGGAAGGAAAGTTATGACCAACCTAGAGAGCATATTAAAAAGCAGAGACATTACTTTGCCAACAAAGGCCTGTCTAGTCAAGGCTATGGTTTTTCCAGTAGTCATGTATGGATGTGAGAGTTGGACTATAAAGAAAGCTGAGCGCCAAAGAATTGATGCTTTTGAACTGTGGTGTTGGAGAAGACTCTTGAGAGTCCCTTGGACTGCAAGGAGATCCAGCCAGTCCATTCTGAAGGAGATCAGTCCTGGGTGTTCATGGGAAGGACTGATGTTGAAGCTGAAACTCCAATACTCTGGCCACCTGATGCGAAGAGCTGACTCATTGGAAAAGACCCTTATGCTAGGAAAAAGACTGGGAGCAGGAGGAGAAAGGGACAACAGAGGATGAGATGGCTGGATGGCATCACCAACTTGATGGACATGGGTTTGTGTAGACTCTGGGAGTTGGTGATGGACAGGGAGGCCTGGCATGCTATGGTCATGGGGTTGCAAAGAGTCGAACATGACTGAATGACTGAACTGAAAAAACCACGTAAGAAAGCATCACTTTCTATTAAATAGAGAAGAGATTGAAACAAAATACACCACAATATCACTGGGGTTGAGATTAGAGGCAATAATCTTCCCCTTTTTCCCTCAAACTATCTTTAATATCCAAGTGCTACTTTAAAAGACTTAAATGTTGGCTCTGTCATTTGCCTCCTTTCCTTCCATACCAGATTCTCAAGTGGCATGCAGAAACCTACAGGAGAGTGACAAGAAGTCAGAATAATGTGAAACTTGGGAGCCTGAAGGTGGGCACAGGAGGTGCCATCAGCAATTACCTCTGTAGATCTGACCACGTTATTTAACCCTCTATGTTTTTTCATGTTAGTAAGAAGGAATAATAATACTTAAAGTTTATTGATCACCTCCACTGTTCCATTCCATCTTCACTGCAACCTTTATGAAGGAGGTAACATATTTTCATCTTGCAGAGGAGGACACTGGTGTTCACAGACATTAAGAAACCAACCCAAGGTCACTGAACCAGGAAGGACCACAGAAGTCAGATTCAGATGATCTGCCTCTACACACAAAGCTGAACTGTCCAATCACACAGGGCGAGGGGAGGGTGTGTGATAACTGCAATAATTCAAAGTGCATGGTAGGTTCTCAATTAATGACTGCTGGGTCCAAGAGAAATGTGCGTTGAACTGGAAAATTGCATCTGAAACAGAAATAGTTCCACAAATGAAGAGTAGTGTAGCATAATATTAATTCTGTCTTCTCTGAAGTGGACTCTTATAGAAGTGCATGGTAGGCTCTCAATTAATGACTGCTGGGTCCAAGAGAAATGTGCGTTGAATTGGAAAATTGCATCTGAAACAGAAATAGTTCCACAAATAAAGAGTAGTGTAGCATAATAATATTAATTCTGTCTTCTCTGAAGTGGACTCTTATTGTGTAAGTGATGTTAACAAACTTGGCCAAGAGGTCGGGCTGTGGAGAATGACATGCTTATTCATTCACCAAGGCTTTGGGGCTGGGAGATTATACAAACACTGACTCCAAAGAGAACTTACAATAGAAATAATTTTCCCACTGTCTGCCTGGACTATTTTGAAGGCTTAAGCTTTGTATCCACATTTAGGACAGAGAGCAGTATTGGGAAAGTGGATTTTTTTTTTAAGGGAATAACTATAATACAAAATGGAGTGTGGCATGGGGGCCAGTGTATGAGACTGTTGGCACAGGCAAGGCTGAGTTCTAGTCTTTGCTTTTTTGAGACATTAAGTCAGTCATGTCATCTCTCTAAGCCTCAGTTTCTTCATCTGTAAAATGAAAACAATCCTATTTTGCAGGGTGGATGCTAGGTTATAAGGGAATAACTATAATACAAAATGGAGTGTGGCATGGGGGCCAGTGTATGAGAGTGTTGGCACAGGCAAGGCTGAGTTCAAGTCTTTGCTTTTTTGAGACACTAAGTCAGTCATGTCATCTCTCTAAGCCTCAGTTTCTTCATCTGTAAAATGAAAATAATCCTATTTTGCAGGGTGGATGCTAGGTTAACAAGTATTTAGTACATATGATGGATTTTAAAAAGGATCTATGGTTATTACTCTCAGACTAGTAATAACTTTTACATCTCTTCTCCTTTTACTGCTTATTGTATGAGCCTCCACAGTTGCCACAGGGACAGTGAAGAATTGCAAACCAGGAAGTTTAAAAGCCTTCTATTAATTAAAACCACTGATATCCTACCACACACCTAATGGCTAAATGTTAAAAAGACTGGCCATATCAAATGCTGAGGGAGAAAATGTAACCAACATACACTGCTGATAGGGATGTAAAAGTGATCCACACAGTCAAAGGTTTTGGCATAGTCAATAAAGCAGAAATAGATGTTTTCTTGGAAAACTCTTGCTTTTTCTATGATCCAGAGGATGTTGGCAATTTGATCTCTGTTTCCTCTGCCTTTTCTAAATCCAGGTTGAACATCTGGAAGTTCACAGTTCACGGACTGTTGAAGACTGGCTTGGAGAATTTTGATCATTACTTTGCTAGGGTGTGAGATGAGTGCAATTGTGCGGTAGTTTAAGCATTCTTTGGCATTGCCTTTCTTTGGGATTGGAATGAAAACTGACCTTTTCCAGTCCTGTGGCCACTGCTGAGTTTCTCAAATTTGCTGGCATATTGAGTGCAGCACTTTCACAGCATCATCTTTTAGGATTTGAAAAAGCTCAACTGGAATTCCATCACCTCCACTAGCTTTGTTTGTAGTGATGCTTCCTAAGGCCCACTTGACTTTGCATTCCAGGATGTCTGGCTCTAGGTGAGTGATCACACCAGCGTGGCTATAGGTCCACACAAAGACTTGATTGAGCACATTTACATTATAGCTGCTCCATTTATAATAGGCAAAAACTACCAAATATCAAAAACAACCCAGATATCTATCAATGGTGGATGGACAAACAGTGGTGTATCTATACAATGGAATACTACTCTGGAACAAAAGGAAGGAATGGAGACACTCAACAGCACAGATGAATCTCAAAACAATGGTTCTGAAATAAATCAGGACCAAAAAAAAAAAGAGTATATACTGGATTCATAAAGTTTTAACAAATGCAAACTCAAATGTAGTGATAGAAAGCAAAGCAGTGAGGGCCCGGGGAAAGAGGGCAGGAGAGGCAGGAGGGAGAGGCGAGAGAAGGGCAAAAGTACTCGCGGGGAGGAGGACATGTGTTCTCAGCTGGACTGCAGGGCATGTGTGTCTCATGGGTACGTGCAAGGTCAAAATCTGTCAAATGGTACACTTTCAGTACACGTGACTTATTATACTAGGGGCTTCCCAGGTGGCTCCGTGGTAAAGAATCTGCCTGCCAATGCAGAAGACACAGGAGACATGAGTTCAATCCCTGGGTCAGGAAGATCCCCTGGAGGAGGAAACGGCAACCCACTCCATTATTCTTGCCTGGAAAAATCCCACGGACAGCGAAGCCTGGCAGACTACAGTCCACGAGGTCGCAAAGAGTCGGACACGACTGAGCACGCACTCGATGGATATATAATAGACTTAAGTGTGCAAGCTCAGTTGTGTCCAACTCTTTTGAGTCCGTGGACTGTAGCCTGCCAAGCTCCTCTGTCCATGGGATCTTTCAAACAAGATCAGCTGGAGTGGGTTGCCATTTCCTCCTCCAGGGCATCTTCCCGACCCAGAGCTCGAGCTCACATCTCATGTGTCTTCTGCAGTGGCAGATGAGCCACCTAGGAAGCCCATACATCCATTACACCGCAATGAAGTTTTCTTTTTTGAAAAAGAAGGCTTAGTTTGCCCGGAAATTCATTCAAATACAGAAATTTAGATGACCAGACTCGACGTCAGTACTGCGCTGGGAACACAAGTTATGAGTATTCCTTTGTCTGGTGGCAGTGTCCACAGAAGCAGCTGGGTGCGTGGGCGCCAATGAATGGATGAGTGGCAAATCTTGGTTCATGCCCACACCTTCCCTCAGCTTGTCTTTGTGACCTTGGGCAAGTTCCTTTATCTTTCCCAGTCCCAGCTTCTCAGCTATAAGATGGAGGTAATAATAGTATTGATAGAACAGGGCTGAGAGGATTAAAACAAAATCCACACACAAGGAGCAATCCGTTCAGTGCCTGCATGCTGTAAATAGACAACTGACAGTGACTGTCCTTGGTATTTCCACGAGGCTGAAAATCTGCGACTGAAATCCAGAATGCACCATCTTGGTTTTGGATTGTAGGGATGTGATGTTTATCTCCTTTTCGCTCTCTGCATTTTCTAAATTTTTAGATTGAATATATTCTGTTTTTTATACAAAACTATTTTAAGAGGGAAAAAAAANCCAAATTTGCTGGCATATTGAGTGCAGCACTTTCACAGCATCATCTTTTAGGATTTGAAAAAGCTCAACTGGAATTCCATCACCTCCACTAGCTTTGTTTGTAGTGATGCTTCCTAAGGCCCACTTGACTTTGCATTCCAGGATGTCTGGCTCTAGGTGAGTGATCACACCAGCGTGGCTATAGGTCCACACAAAGACTTGATTGAGCACATTTACATTATAGCTGCTCCATTTATAATAGGCAAAAACTACCAAATATCAAAAACAACCCAGATATCTATCAATGGTGGATGGACAAACAGTGGTGTATCTATACAATGGAATACTACTCTGGAACAAAAGGAAGGAATGGAGACACTCAACAGCACAGATGAATCTCAAAACAATGGTTCTGAAATAAATCAGGACCAAAAAAAAAAAGAGTATATACTGGATTCATAAAGTTTTAACAAATGCAAACTCAAATGTAGTGATAGAAAGCAAAGCAGTGAGGGCCCGGGGAAAGAGGGCAGGAGAGGCAGGAGGGAGAGGCGAGAGAAGGGCAAAAGTACTCGCGGGGAGGAGGACATGTGTTCTCAGCTGGACTGCAGGGCATGTGTGTCTCATGGGTACGTGCAAGGTCAAAATCTGTCAAATGGTACACTTTCAGTACACGTGATTTATTATACTAGGGGCTTCCCAGGTGGCTCCGTGGTAAAGAATCTGCCTGCCAATGCAGAAGACACAGGAGACATGAGTTCAATCCCTGGGTCAGGAAGATCCCCTGGAGGAGGAAACGGCAACCCACTCCATTATTCTTGCCTGGAAAAATCCCACGGACAGCGAAGCCTGGCAGACTACAGTCCACGAGGTCGCAAAGAGTCGGACACGACTGAGCACGCACTCGATGGATATATAATAGACTTAAGTGTGCAAGCTCAGTTGTGTCCAACTCTTTTGAGTCCGTGGACTGTAGCCTGCCAAGCTCCTCTGTCCATGGGATCTTTCAAACAAGATCAGCTGGAGTGGGTTGCCATTTCCTCCTCCAGGGCATCTTCCCGACCCAGAGCTCGAGCTCACATCTCATGTGTCTTCTGCAGTGGCAGATGAGCCACCTAGGAAGCCCATACATCCATTACACCGCAATGAAGTTTTCTTTTTTGAAAAAGAAGGCTTAGTTTGCCCGGAAATTCATTCAAATACAGAAATTTAGATGACCAGACTCGACGTCAGTACTGCGCTGGGAACACAAGTTATGAGTATTCCTTTGTCTGGTGGCAGTGTCCACAGAAGCAGCTGGGTGCGTGGGCGCCAATGAATGGATGAGTGGCAAATCTTGGTTCATGCCCACACCTTCCCTCAGCTTGTCTTTGTGACCTTGGGCAAGTTCCTTTATCTTTCCCAGTCCCAGCTTCTCAGCTATAAGATGGAGGTAATAATAGTATTGATAGAACAGGGCTGAGAGGATTAAAACAAAATCCACACACAAGGAGCAATCCGTTCAGTGCCTGCATGCTGTAAATAGACAACTGACAGTGACTGTCCTTGGTATTTCCACGAGGCTGAAAATCTGCGACTGAAATCCAGAAATGCACCATCTTGGTTTTGGATTGTAGGGATGTGACGTTTATCTCCTTTTGGCTCTCTGCATTTTCTAAATTTTTAGATTGAATATATTCTGTTTTTTATACAAAACTATTTTAAGAGGGAAAAAAAGACTTATTTGTTTAGCTAAACTTTTCTCCAAGTCTCTGGGTAAAAACAAGATTTTTAAAAGCCAATCTCCTCCAACATGATAGAGGTCTGTCCTCAGATGAAAAGGTCAGGGGTGGGCGGGACGGAAATGCGCTGGACTCAGAAGTCAGAAACCCAGTATCTGGCCAAGATTGCAGTTCACTTGCCTTCTCTTTGGTCAAGTCTGCATCAAAGCCCGGAGAAGGCGATGGCAGCCCACTCCAGTACTCTTGCCTGGAGGATCCCATGGATGGAGGAGCCTGCTGGGCTGCAGTCCATGGGGTCGCGAAGAGTCAGACACGACTGAGCGACTTCACTTTCACTTTTCACTTTCGTGCATTGGAGAAGGAAATGGCAACCCACTCCAGTGTTCTTGCCTGGAGAATCCCAGGGACGGGGGAGCCTGGTGGGCTGCCGTCTATGGGGTCGCACAGAGTCAGACACGACTGAAGCGACTTAGCAGCAGCAGCAGCATCAAAGCCACACAAGGTCTGTTCTAGCCTCCCAACTCCCAGTTCCCATGCACTCAGGAGGAGCGTCCAGGGAAGATGGAACAGGATTCGTCTACTCCAGGCACTCAGAGCCTGCTTCCACAGCTCAAGGATGTCGCTCCATCATAAATAAATGGGGGCATCCTCCTGGTTTCTTTTCTGGTCTGACTGCCCTAAAAGGTAGGAGTGTTCTCCCTCCCCTAGGAAATGCAGCTCCCAAATTCCACCCTCTCTGGGCACTGTTCCATTAGTCAATTTCCTTTGCTTCCTTCCTTGTGCCTAAAAATATGCTCATGACCCACTTAAAATAAATACCCTGCTTTTGACCCAGCATCTCTCATCACCTGTCTCTAAGACTAGCAGACAGGTGGCCTCCACTTCCTCTCCCCCATTCTGTATAACCCAGTCTCCTCACATGCCCCCACTCCCTCTTTCACAGATGGTTCTAGCTGCTCCCCTCAGTGGCTCTCTGCCCTGGCTGCACCCGAGGGTACTAGTGATGCTAATGCCCAGCGGCTCTCCTGTGACCTGTAGGCCAGCCACCAGGTTCCAGCTCCCAGGTGAGACTCCAGTGCAGCCAAGGTGGAGAACCCCATGCTGAGGTCCTGTCGCCAACCCCACAGCGATCCTCTCATCTTGTTCTCCCGCCTCTCTGCTGCCAACCAGGGCCTCCCTCGAGCTCTCCTGCCCTTGGTGTCCTGGACATTACACTGTCCAGTGCCCCATTCCCCTCCAGCTGCTTGCAGATTCCACTTCCTCTCCAGGCACTGGATGAGGTCAAAGGTAACACTGTCCTCTGAGGAGATTTACCCAAGTTCTGTACATCTGCTTGAACAACACACAATTACGTCCCCCCCGCCCCTGCCACCGACCTCCTCCTGGAGTTTTAGTCCCTGGTCTACATCAAAAGCCAGATGTGTCTGCTATCACCTAAAACTCAACTTCTCCAAAGTTCAGACACCTTCTTCCCCATTTCTGACAAAGGGACCATCAAATGTCTTATCTAGAAAACTTAGAGGTGTCTCTTTCATCCTACCTTCCCGGTCCCCCAACAGCACCTGTCCAGTCCTGAACTGTCCATTCTGTCTTATAATCCATTCCCATGACCTGCGTTGAGCCAGAGCCTCTGGGCAGTGCAGCATGTCTCACCCTCCTTTTCCTAAACCTACCCTGTGTGAGAAGCCCAGGTCCCAGGCCCATCCCTCTCCCGGCCACCAGCGTGCATCCTGCCACCCAAGGGTGACGTATTCTGTGACTCAAGTTTACTCCAGCTGTTGCAGGTGAGTCACACATGTGCATAGGAGACCATGCTATGTGAAAAGCAGCAATCCATAGACTCCAGACACACATGACAGGAGCCATAAGTTGGGGGGAACGTGTCACCAAGCCCAGAATCTCTGACTCTGTCCAGGTCGCAGGAGGCAAACCCTCTGGTTTTCTGGGTACTGAACAGTCTACTCTGTGCTGGGGCTGGAGATGACTTCACCAGCTGGAAGCTCACTGGAGAAATTACCAACACTCTGTTCTGTCCTTAAAAAGCAGTAGCAATCTAGAGATTAGAGAAGAGAGAAGAGAGAAAGGGGTATGGGGCC
The DNA here is from genome assembly GCA_006410675.1 of Oreotragus oreotragus. Lineage (NCBI taxonomy): Eukaryota > Metazoa > Chordata > Mammalia > Artiodactyla > Bovidae > Oreotragus > Oreotragus oreotragus. The sequence goes on from SJYX01016887.1 coordinate 482,108, forward strand.
CAAAACAACAAAGAGCATTGTGCCTGGCACACACTTTGTGCTCAGTGAGGAATGAGCCGTAAGTGGACACATGAACAAGATCAGGGCTGTGCAACAAAAGACCTCCCTCACAATGTCTAGAAGTCTTCAATCACATCACTCCCTATTCCACCAACTATTTAATATGCTTTGGAATCCAACAAACATCTTCTTTTAATCATATAAATATGGGAAGCATTAAGGGGCTAATTTAATTGAAAAATGTTGCATCCAATCACCTATTATACACTGGGATCTGAGAAAACTAATGGGGATTGCAGAAAAAGTGGCTGCAGGGCCAGGGGATCCCCCAGTACAAGCTGCAGGAGCGGGAAGGGAGGGTGGGCGGCAGCGGGATGGTTACTGGAAGCTCCAGGCAGCCAGGCCTGGAATGGGGGGACCTGAGACCCTGAAATGGTGAAGAGGGAGCAGCAGTTCATAAAAAGGGGAAGCAGACTGGAGACAGAACACCCGGTCTTACAGCCTTTGAGAAAATAAATAGGAACTGGATCCTCCCCAGAGTGAAGACAAACTTGCAGGCTTGTTCACCTCCAACATCTGGCTCCAGGGTTGCACTGGCGGAGAAATAAGGGCTAGGGAGTAAGGGTGTAGTTTCTCTATTTGATGATATGGAGCTCTGGCCTGTGAGGCTTTGGTTTCTGGGGTTGGAACGAGTCACATACAAGGGGCTACGAGGTCTGACAAAGGAGGAAGGTCCCTCAAAGGACCAAGAACAGGCTTCCATCCTCCCTGTCCACTTCCAGACTGTCCCTGGGTCCCCTTGATCAGCTGCCCACGTCACCTGGACTTTTGCCCACTGGGCAAGGTGGCTCCATGGGGAAGCCATCGGGAGCGGAAAGCTTTTCCGGGCATTAGCTTCAGGCTAGCTGTGCTTGGCACACAAAACGAGTGTGCAGGCAGAGTCCATAGTCACAGTGACTGAATACAAACGCAGCTTAAAAGGGTGCAGTGAGGCCCAAAGGAAACAGGCTAGAAGAGGTCACTACAGAACAGAAGCCCCGGCGGGTTACTGGGCAGAAAAGCCACTTCAGAGGAAATGCCCAGCACCCGGAGCTGGAAGGACCCTCAGAGGTCGGCTCAAGCACGCTCTGCCCCGTACAGGGACCTTCTGTCTGGCGCCCAACCATATGGGCCTGGGGTCCCCATACAGACCCCCTGTCACATCTGGCAGCCTGTTCCATGCCAAACAGAGGTCTTTGTTAGACAATCCTCCCTGGCCTTGAACACGAACCTGTTTCTCTGTGGCCACCCAGGTATGTTCCCTGCACAGCCCTCCTCCGTAGTGACGTCTGAGGTCAGGAAACACACTTCCGGTGGTGCCTCTCCTCCTAGCTAACCTTTAACCACTCCTCAGGGGAGTGGCTTCTAACCCTAGCACCATCCATTCACCCTCTCTGTTCTCCAGCATCAATGTCTGTCTGAAACACAGCCCCAGAGGCACAGGCAGGTCCTGGGATGTAGCCTGGCTGCAGAGGAAGGAGGGGCTGGGACTGCGAGTGTCTGGGTCTTCTGACAGGCTCACGGAAGCCTGTGAGTCCTGATGCCCAAATCCCAATGACCTTCTCACACACAGACTACATCAGAGCATGGCAAGTGTGAGAGGGAGTCTCAGATATGCCCTCTGGGAAGGTGGGGGAGGGCCTGGCACATCGATCTCTAGGAACCCGGCCACAGTACTCTCTCTGGTAGACACAGTTCAATATAGGGGAGGATGCCCTATAGCTAGCAATTTCTGCAAGGACAGAAACACCAGCTTTAATCATGGGGTTCTCTGTTCTCAACATGAGCCTATCTAAGTAAAAGCAATGGTCACTCAAACACCTGGGGCCTCCAGCCAGGTGTTGACACAGCCACGGGCCTCAGTTGTCATGCAAGCGTCACCAGCCACACACTCCCTCACTGCTGGGAAGGATGCACCATCTGAGAAAGTATCTCCACAGTGCTATGTGGGAGAGCCAAACAGCAGAGTCACGGTTCCCAGATGCTGGAAATTATAAATGCAAAAGGGGATTCAGAGTTCCCATCTCACAGATGGGGAAGCCAAGGGCAAAGATGCGCATCACTCCGAGGGCTGGGCTCCGGCAGTGCACGGACCTTGGCATGGTACTTGAGGTTTCCCTAGCGAACCCAGAGGCTGCTGGAGCCTCCTTATAGCTGTTTCTGGTAAACAGGAAGCTCTGCGCTCCAGAGGACAGCAGCATGTGCAGCTGTCTCCCCAGGGACAGACTTGGTTCTGGCTCTTCGCTGGTGAACTGAGTCACACAGGAAACCAAAATGCTTCCTGAGACCAGGACCCGCCCTCTTTGGAAGCACACCCCTCCCACCTCTCTGCTCCTGTGTGGCCATAAAACGCGGCAGGCTCTCTAAGGTCAAGGTTAAGAATTCTGTCTCTGGAGCTGGCAGAGAGGGTACAGTTCCATCTCTGGCTCTGTCATTTCCAGTTGTAAGACCTTCTAATGCTACTCAACCTTTCCAGGCTTGATCATCAAAATGGTACAATCAGGTGATAAAAGCATCTGCTTGCAATGCGCGAGACACGGGTTCAATCCCTGGGTCAGGAAGATCCCCTGGAGAAGAAAATGGCAACCCACTCCAGTTCTCTTGCCTGGAAAATTCCATGGATGGAGGCGTCTCATAGGCTACAGTCCATAAGGTTGCAAAGAGTCAGACACGACTGAGCAACTTCACTTTCACTTTCTTTTCAATGGATTAGGTAAAACAAGCCCCATGAAGTATGTGGCATAGAAGCCTGGCTCTCAGCCAATGATAATCAATAACATCATCAGCATCACAGCCTCAGGGCCAACACAGGGATGCAAAGAGACAAAGGTGATCCCTTGAAGGGAAAGAACACTTAGTTAACCACTGGGTCCCCCAAGCCAGACCTTCGACAGGGTCTGTGCATTCCACCAGTATGTTAGACTGTCAATATAGGCATCTCCCGTCCAGCTGGAGAGATGCTCCCAGGGGCGGGAGCTGTGGCTTCATCATCTGTGTATCTCTCACAGCAGCTAATGGGGCATCCTGCAGACAAGTAAGTGCCCAACAAATTTTCAAATTCACAACGGAAACGCTGTGTGTGTTGACCTTTCAGGCAAGCACACAGAGAGAATAGGTTTGAGGGAGGAAATGAGGATGGGAAGAAGGTGGATCTGATCAGCCAAGGCACAGAACCCATAGCAGAGCTGAGCTTGGGGACCAAGGAGTCTCAATTCCAATGATGCACACAAGGAAAAACAAGGCTAGATTCTTCCTGATTCACTTCCCCAATCATGTGGGCATTCAAGCCATGTGGACATTCAAGCCTATTTCTGTCACTTTGTAACAATAAACATGCCCTCATCAGGAGTTACTTCCTCCTGTTTCCATCCATGCTTTGGAATGAAAAATCTTTTTTAGAAAATCTGTCTGTGGTTCAACTTACAGGTGAAAATGTTGCATTTCATTCCTCAGGGAAAAGCAATCTCAGGCCATGACTGAGGATTCAGACATTCATCTGCAGCCCAAGCCCTAACAACCTGCAGTAGAACGTGTATAATGCAGCCTCTTCCGGTGAGTCCAACCTGAACTAAAGGCAACATTTGTAGTATATGAGGCTGAACTATACGCATTTTCAATTTTTGTAGGAGAAACTATCAATAGTCAAATATCAAATTTCACTGATAGTAAAATGTCCACAATTTTACATAGTTCTATTTCATGTTTACAAATAGGTTGTTCCATTTCCTTTGAGTGGATCTGCAAGCTCAGGCCAAATCTTGGAGGATGAGGACTTTTTCTCATTTCTCTAATTTTCTTCACCATACCTGTCACTGAACACTTACTGGGCACACAGTAAACATTCCTAAGTTGGAACGTATGGTCCAGTAAGAGGACATGTGAAGTACGTGTGAATGACATGGAGCACTTGGGAGCCAGGCAGACTTGGGCATCCTAAACTTCAGAAGCATGAAGGAACCAGTGAGGACAAAGCATCTCCTTGTTTGCGAAACATTCAAGAAGAAACTGCTGTGTGCAGGCAATGAGCTTGGTGCTGCCGAACCAGGTGGTGTGAAAACAGACATGGTTCCCTGCCTTCAGAAAGCTGCCAGTCTCACAGGGGTGGCAGACATCACTCAAGGAATAGCTCGAATAAAAACGACTGTCACTGACATGACCAAGGCCTGGTGCTCAGCAACTCCAACCTCTCCAGGAGGGTCCGGGAAGGCCTCCTTGACATAAGGCAAGCAAGCGGAGGTCCCAAGTAGGCCGAGAACAGACGCCAAAGGAGGGCTCACGGGCAGAGGAGGGAGGAATGCACAGGCACTGGAATGCCCTGTGACACGGGGGGCACACGCCGTTGTGTCCACCCAAGCCCGCAGAGCCACCAGGAAAACCTTGTGTCAGCTACAGGCCCCGTGAGACAGCGATGAGTCATTCTGCTGGGGGAGGCTGCGTACGGGAGGAGGCTATATGGGGACTCTGTGTACTTCCTGCTCAGCTTTACTACGAACAGAAAACTGCTCTTAGAAAGATACAGTCTACTAATTTTTTTTAATTTTTGAAAGAAATGCAAGAATACAGGGCAGGAGTATTCCAAGCAGAGGGCCCAGCAGGTGCAAAGGGCCTCCCACGAGTCAGAGTAACGGACCGAAGGTCACTGTGACTGGAATGCAGAGGCCAGGATGGAGGCTAGGAAGAGCAGTGTCAGGAGGGCCCACGAATAAACCCTTGCCACTGTCCCCCTTTTCCTCCAACAGAGCAAAAATGAAACCCTGGCATTCCGGCCAGCTAGCGAAAGACAGCCTCACTCATTCAGGGCCTTCTGACTTCCCCAGCTCGAGTCCTCCCTGCCAGCGTCAGCCAAGGCAGCCACGGTGTGAGGACAGCTATGCAGGCAGCTGAGACACGGGCCTCCCTGGTGCCTCAGTGGCAAAGAAGCCGCCTACCAACCCAGGGGACACAGGTCTGATCCCTGGGGGATCCCACACGCTACAGGACAACGAAGCCCATGAGCCACAACTACTGACGCCCATCGCCAACAGCCTGTGCTCCTCAACTAGAGAAGCCACCGCAACGAGTGTGCGTGCCACCCCCCGCAACTACAGGGTGGCACCCACGTGCCACAACTAGAGAAAAGCCACGCAATGACGAAGACCCAGAGCCACCACTGATTAAGAAAAGTGAGACACAAACTCTTCACCTGTGCCCTGCTGATAACTCCGAGCTGTACCTCTGTCCGTTCCTACCCCTCGTGTGGAACCAGCAGCTGTGAGCAGGACAGCGAGGCCTACAGCACAGCTCGCAGGCAGCAGGCAGAACAAGGACATATCAGTCGAGGGACCAAGACAGCTGAGTGACTCAGAAGGTGAAGGTGAAGGTGAGGTCGCTCAGTCGTGTCCGACTCTTTGCGACCCCGTGGACTGTAACCTACTAGGCGTCTCCGTCCATGGGATTCTCCAGGCATGAATACTGGAGTGGATTGCCATTTCCTTCTCCAGGGGATCTTCCTGACCCAGGGATCGAACCCGGGCCTCCCGCATTGGAGGCAGACGCTTTAACCTCTGAGCCACCAGGGAAACAAGTTCACATTAAATCATGAATGCATGCTTAGTCCTCAGTCGCGCCCTACCCTTTGAGACCCATGGACTGCAGCCCGCTAGGCTCCTCTGTCCATAGGATTCTCCATGCAAGAATACTGGGGTGGGTTGCTGTTCCCTCCTCCAGGAGACCTTCTCAGCCCAGGGTTCGAACCTGGTCTCCCACATCGCAGGTGGATTCTTTAATGATGAACCACTAGGGAAGCCCCACGTTAAACCACAACCCCCTGCAAAACAGAAAGCCAAGGAGAACCTGTACCACTCCTGACAAAAACACCTCACGAGCACGGACAGGGGGCCTGCGTGCCTGCCACACAGCCCCACAGCCGCCATGGACCACAGGGAAATCCAGTGCTTTCCCAGGCTTCACCACGGGAAGAGCAAGCAGGGCAGGCTGCGCTAGGCCCCAGAAACTGCTGTGTGACCTGCTAGCAGAAACATGCCGAGACAGATAGCTCAGAAAGAAAGGCAACTGTCTACATTTCCCGGTTCGTACTTGGAAAAATGACAAGTCTCAGGTCTAAAAGGAATCAGACAACAGTCAAAAGAAGCCAAGTCAACTCCAGCGGAGGGTGGGCAGAGCTGAGCTTGCCTCCAGGACTGGGGAATTCTCCACCCTCTGCCGTATCCATAGCAGCCACTGCCTGGCCTGGGCTCAAAACTGAACCAAGAGAGACAAAAAGCAAAATCAAGGGCTCTGGGCAAAGGGACACAAGGCTATGACGTGTCCTTTGTGAAAAGGGGCACTGACAGCATGCTGGAGGGCACCCTGGACTTCCTCCCCTCCAGCCGAGCACCCAGACCACCATAGAGCCATTAGTAGCAGAAAGACACATAGCTTGAGTCGGGACAAGAGGACTCTAAATCAAGTCCTCTCTGCTCCACATGGCACTATCGATACTTCCCAAAGTGCCCAGTACCAGGAAAGAGACAGGGCTTGGGCTTTAGGAGGAGCTGGAATGGTTCAAACCTGGCTCTACTGTTACCAACAGTCAACATAATGAACCTCGGGACACTCAGTTTCCTCACCTGTAAACTGGAAACTACAGCATGCGTGCTCAGTTGTGTCTGACTCTTGGCAACCCGTGGACTGTAGCCCGCCAGGCTCCTCTATACATGGGGATTCTCCAGGCAAGAATACTGGAGTGGGTTGCGTTTCCTCCTCCAGGGGATCTTCCTGCCCCCGGGACTGAACTCCTGCCTCTGGCATCTCCTGCACTGGCGGATACACTACAGGACTGTTGAGAATCAGAGCTAACGTACACAAAACTCCTGGAGCAAGGATGATAGCGGGGCACGGGCAGCCATTCTTTTGCTTCCAGAGGCCCACCGAACCTGCATTCCTGCAGGAAGTCTTGCCGGAGGAAGCTGTCCCTCCAGCCTCTCTGGGGCTGTGGTCCCCATTTTACATTAGGATGCTCTTACTAGTCAAGGGATAAAGGACCCACGCCTCGCCAAGACTGTTTACATGCAAACTTACTTTGTTTGCTTTGAGACATACTTATCAACCTATTTCTGAGAAGACATTCAATGCTTAAAAAATAATAAATAATGCAAAATTAGGTAATTGAGATCAGAACCGAAAATCTGTCTAAAGGATAAGATGGATAAATGTTAGGGGGCTAGAAGGTAAGGCCGAAAGGGAAACAAGCTGGGTTGCAGAGATCAGATTTTTCTGTCTGACGGGAGAAAGCAGCCCACAGAATCCACATAGCTGGGACACACCCAGCCAGGCATAACTTTGCAGGGAACTTTTTTGACTTGAGAGTCACAGAGAACAGCAAAGCTGAGACTGACAACTCAGAGCGCCTGGGCACCCACCTCCACCCTTTGCTTCCCAGGGCGCCAGCTCTCCCTATTTGGGGAGAGCAAGAAAGCAGCCATGGTTCCAATCTGAACCACTCATCACACTTCCACCTACTCAACTTCAGAATAAACAACTTACAGTCAACTTCTAGGAAGTCCCAGGAGAGCAAGAGAAGCAGTACAGGGTGAAACCATTACTCAGACCAAGTATAACAAGCTTAATAATAGGTCTCTAGGTAGAGAAAAGAAATTGGGGGTAGGGGCACTCCTTCATTCCAGCCCAGGCCAGTAGGGCCTCGGGAAACACGCCTGCACTGGTGACAAAGGGGTTCCTTAGCTGTGGCTGCTGGCCCATGGCCTCTCCTAACAATGTGGCCTGCAGCGGGGAGAGATGGCAACTCAGAATGTCCACTCATAGAAGCAGAATTCTACTTAACCTAAATGCAACCCTAAGTAGAAACAGACTGTTTCCTTTTTGCAAAGAGCAGCTTCCCAAGAAACGTAAAGCCAGCGGTCAGGGTGGGATTTAAGACCAGTCATGTGAGCATTCCATACCCCTAAGTCTCTCTAGTTGGTAACTATCAGTCCATCCTAGGGAAGTCAGAGAGAGAATGAAATCAGAACAAAGCACCCGCCCCTGTGGGCTGGGAGTAGGCCTGTTATCAGCTCCATCTCCAGGGCATGGAGTCAGGAAGACAGCAGGCTGCCAGTCAGCTCCGGCCTGCAGGAGACTCTCTCCAACTGCAGGGATCACAGGCCTGCTGGCGCTGTCACATTCAGTTTGTAGGATTAAGAGGAGGGGCCTTTAATCTGGGCAAATCAGGAGGAGGCAGAAAATACAGTCAACAAGATAACGCATGCTTAGGGCTTTTAAAAGAACTTTAAAAATCTCATTATCACTGAAATCTAATTAACATAAAAAATCTAAATATCACTGAAACAAATGATATCTAGGATTTACTTCAAATAATGAAAATAAAGTGGTTAGGAATACAAATGAAACAAGACTGGCTAGATTGGTAACTGCCCAAGAATGGACCATGGGTACATGGGGTTTTATTTCACTATTTTCTCTACTCTCACATGTTTGAAATGTTCCATTACAAAAATTAAAAATCACATTTATTGTGAAAAACACAGAGAAAAAAAAAGCCACACATAATCCTATCACTAGAGTCAACTGCTGTTAACACTTTGGTCTACTTATTTCCAGTCTTTTCTGTTCTTTTTCTCTTTTGTTTGCACAATACAGTCGTACCTCTATACTGTTTTATCAAAAGGGCAAGGTGGGGAATAAAAAAAAATCGCCAAAAGATATGAAACCGAAACACAGGCTAAAATGCCTCTTAGCCAACGATTCACAACCAGGTGCGGTCACTGAGTTTAAGAAATCCGTTAGCATCTCCACTGCAACACTCGAGTTTTAAAATACTGAGTTTTCAAAGGGAAGGATATTGTCATGGGTCTGGGACAACAAGGAAAGGTACTGTGGGCAAAGAACAAATCAAACAGCTTCTCACAGACCACCAAACCGCCAGCATTCCATCACGCCATTCTGATTCATCTAATCAAACAGAATTAATATAACTGGACAGTGCACAGGCCTGTTACTCGGTTTTTCCCCCTAAGCCTTAAAGATGAGTTTCCTCCTCAAAAAGAAAACCCACAATACTCCCAGGATGGGGCGACGAGAAGGATCCTGTGTTTCCCTGCACTGTTTTTTTCTGCCAAGTAGTGGATTTGGCAGAACATCTCTAAAGATAGCAGCTATACAGGCAGTATCTGAATGAGAGTCAAACATGGAATGAGAGTCATAATTTTTCTTCCTGAGGCAAATCCATGAACTACTTTGTGACTTACTTGAAAGATTCAGAGCTGAATCTAGCTGGGTCCCGTCTGTCTTTCTTGGGCTGCTACGAAGCATCAGGGGCCTCTGAATCAAACCATTCACCTCTGGCCAGCAGCTGGGCAGGGGCCACTGTGAGACCTTCCTCTCGGGGGCGGCCCCAAGGAACAGGGATGGGCAGAATGCCAGTGGGACCGAGCAGAGGACGGAGAAGGCTGTGCTGCTTTCTTCACATTTTCCTTTCCCCTTATCCCCCTCTGTCTGCCATTTGGGGTTTTATTAATATTTCAGGAAGGACAACCATGGCTCTCTTACCATTTTGTAAAGGACTGAGAGGAGGAGAAGTGAGTCTGTGAAGCACTAGACACAGGCTCTCTGAGATCAGTTATGCGGCCTCCCCAAACTGAATGCTAACCTCCCTACCCAGCCCTCCTCTCTGAGACATGGGTGTCCCAACCACCGCCCTGCTGCTGAGCCCACTGAGATGTTCAAGAAAGTGTTACCAATTATGCATAGTGTGTGATGACCACTCTGGAAAAAATGCTGAAGTATGTGTTGCTGCTGCTGCTAAGTCACTTCAGTCGTGTCCGACTCTGTGTGACCCCATAGACGGCAGCCCACCAGGCTCCCCCATCCCTGGGATTCTCCAGGCAAGAATACTGGAGTGGGTTGCCATTCCCTTCTCCAATGCATGAAAGAGAAAAGTGAAAGTGAAGTCGCTCAGTCTGTCCGACTGTTAGCGACCCCATGGACTGCAGCCCACCAGGCTACTCCGTCCATTGGATTTTCCAGGCAAGAGTACTGGGGTGGGGTGTCATTGAAGTATGTGTTGGGATAGCAAAATTCAAGAGTGACATTTATTTTTATCTTTTGTTGATGTTATTGGGTTGTTTTGACAGTGGAAAATTATTTTAAGAATAAATTATTACCAACATTCCATTTATATATTTTGCTGAGATTGGAACCTCTCAAAGCCTGAGTTCACTTCTGACCTAAGTCTGTGCCCTCCCTCTGGATTCATATAATATAGAGAAACAGGAGAAAGACAAACAAACAGAAACAAAACCAAAAATGACAAGCACTTTCTTTTTTCACTGGATTTCCCCAAGAGAGCAATCTTTAGTATTTACGAAAATTGGGTCATAAAGCTCTACAAGGTTCTATGCATATGGCTTGACTCCACCCCTTCCCTCCCCACGCACCCCCCAAAAAAGAGATGAAAGAGTCAAATGCAGAAACAGAGAACAGCTGTCTGCTGGCAAAGACGCTTCCCACTGTACACAGCCACACCCTGACACAGCCACACACCAGCCCCCAGTCATCCCTGCACTCCAGCTGGTTTGATGGCTGCAGATTTCCCCAGGGGCCCACTGAGCTCACCCTCTGATGCAACAGCGGATGGGAGCCCACGGGCTGGGGTGGCTCAAAATACGCAGGCAGTGCCAATGCCCACACTGATGCCTCTTCGTTGACCTCCCGTGCAGGGACAGGACAGAAGGGAAGTTACCTTGCAGACAGCCGCCTGGAGCACTGCGTCAAAGCCACCCTCCGGGGCATCGCGGTTCCGGGACACCCTCTGCTTCCGAACTTCCTCATTGAAGCTGTCCACTCTGTCCGTGAGAGGCAGCAGGTGGCGGAACCCAAAGGAGGGGACACAGTTTGGGAACAGCTTGTAACTAGAGAGAAAGAGGACAAGAGTCACGTTTCCTTCATTATCTTAAAATCTTAAACAACAACATATTCTGTGCCTTTACTGAGTGCCCCGAGTGGCACCAACGAATACTCAGCCACCTACCGTGTGTCCCTGGGACAGGCACACGGGGGACAACAGAGCAATACCAGTTCCTACCTCCCAAACACAAGTCCTAAACGGCAGGAAAGACAGCACACACTAGGCTGTAAGTGCATGAAATGGACAAACAGGTCAAAAGAAGCAGAGGTAACGATGGGCTTCTGCAGTCTGAGGAAGACGCCACGGAGGAGCCCTGACATGGGCCTTGAAGAGGCAAGGGCCTGGAGCACAGGCATCATAGCCTCAGCAGTGCCTGAGGAAGCGGGTGGGGGCTCTTTGGGGGCTGGCGAAGGCGGGCAGTGTCAAGGAATGGCAGAGTGACTTTACAAAACCAGGTTCTCACATCCACTTTGCTGCTGTCACATGATAAAAGATCACATAACCTCTCCTGTCAACCCACTCAGAGACAACCAGGACACGCTGACATATGAGCAAACACTGAATGCAATAGGAATGACAATGTTCTTCCTGCTTCCTCATTCATTTATAAATACTGGAATGATAAACTATCAGCTCTCCCAGATGCACGCAAAGAGAAATCATTGAGAAGCAAATCATCTTCAAACGGAATATTCTATCTGGAAATTTGGAAAGAGGGAAGTATCACATCTCAATAGAAGGCTAATGCCATATCTCTCTCCTGAATATCCTTTGGAAGGACTGATGCTGAAGCTCCAATACTTTGGCCACCTGATGGGAAGAGCCCTCTTGTGGGAAAGGACCCTGATGCTGGGAAAGATAGAGAGCAGAAGGAGAAAGGGGCAACAGAGGATGAGATGGCTGGATGGCATCACTGACTCAATGGACATGAGTTTGGGCCAATTCTAGGAAATGGTGAAGGACAGGGAAGCCTGGCGTGCTGCAGTCCCCAGGATTGCAAAGAGTCAGACACAACTTAATGACTGAACAACATCAAGAAACAACTCTTCTGACTGTTGGGTGTTCTGATCTTCAGTCCACAGTAGAGATCCCAAGTGGCCCCATTCCTGGAGGAAGTTAGATCCCAACCATAGCTGCAGGAGTGTCAGTTGGGCATACAGCCAACAGAATAGGGTGAGAGGCCTGACACTGCTTCCAGGAAGGTTCACTAGGTGCAGGGGGAGAGGGAAGAGTAAACACAAGGCCTTATGGCAGAGGTGAGCCCAAGGGCGGAGGGCGGCCAGCGAGACCGTAGGGCTGGGAGTAAGAGCAAAGTTGGGCAGGGGGGCAGCGAGGCAGCTGGCCGGCCAGCTGGACAGACTGTGCAGGTCTGTGGCCATGCTAAGGAAGTCTCTCTTTCAGAACAAAGATGAAAACCAAACTTAACAGACAGGCACAAGGGGATGGCTTTATAACCCAGTCCAAGCCATGTGCTTGGGAAGGGAAGCAGGCTTAGGACCTAGCAGCTCCTGCCTAATTGCACTTGAAGGGCAGCCAGGGCAGGTCTGAGAGGCTCCCCTCCTCCACAAGAGGCAACCCTGGGCTTTCTAAGAGGCTACCCCATTCCTCTCAGGTCCTTCAGTACCTGCTCCATCAGTCACCAGCTGCAAGCCAGCTGGATGGTCAACCCCACTGCTGCAATGGCTGCGGTGCCTCCCGGATGAGGAGAACCATCCGAGGCTGTCCCTGTTTGCCTTTCCTGTGTTTTACTCCCTCTTGCTTCCACCTAAATCTTTCCCCACCCCTTGTGCTTGCACAGATCAAGCTTGTCTATAAGCCATGACTCCAGGCCGTCCAAACTTCATATTCCTGTTCTCAGCTGGCCATAAAGAGAAAGGTCACGGAAATTGCATTCCCAGCTGGAAATAGGAAGTGAGCTGAGAAACAGGAAGTGAGTCCCACTGTGGTGATCTGACTAATAGAGGGACCCAGGAGGGAAAAAATGTACAGACTCTTCCTGGCCCTTGGAGCAACCTCACCCTGTGCTGTTGGCGACTACAGGTATTTACTGCTGTGGCTGATGGGGTTGGTTGAGGAAGGGAGGAGAACAGGACAGCAACTGCTATTCAATGAGAAAACCAGAAAAGCTCAGCTAAATCCGCATTTTTTACCTTTGCCTTCTGTGGAGAATTACTATTAATAATCAGGAACTAGAGAATGCATTTACCAGAGAGAAGCCTTCACTGCAGAGAACTTTATTACAACCAAATCAGAGGCACCTCTTAGACAGGAAAACAGCGGTGTCACACAGGCTCTGTTGAATGTCTCTGCAGTCACTGGAAAATGATGTCACCTGTGACTAGTTATTTTCCCCCTGGGAGAGCTGACTGAGGGACCTGAAGATCTGGGTGTTCGATGGTCCTGTGTCAGGAAGCCCACCCACCCCCCAACCCGTGTCTGTGCTGTAGGAGTCCAGTTTAGGGCCTACTAAATCTTTACTAAATTAAGGATTATGAACCAGGAAGATGAATAAAATATATATGCTTAAAGAGCCTGGGGGCACATGTGTGTATTAAAAGTGAATCCTATTTGAAGACATTAAATCTAGGCAAATCCAGAAAAGAGTCTAATGCTTCAGAACAATAATACTGTGGACCATGGAGCTGACAGAGAAAGACCTCCCCTCTTCTTCTCAACACAGAGAACTGCTGTGTAAAAATCTAATCTCGAAAAATGTTAATATGTAGCCAAGACTAGAAGCTTCACAGGGAAATCCCAGGTGCCAGGAACGGAGAATAAAGCACTGCACAAATGAATGGACTTCAGAGTAGGTGGGAAGCAGTGAGCAGGGATCTCACAGCAAAAGGGCCCTCTGCCGCCCCCACCCCCACCACGGCATGATGTCAGCCTGGGCCCCTTTGCTAGAGTGCTGCAATGCTTGCACCTGGACACATCTCTCCTCAAGCAACAAAATACAAAGAAACTGTGCAAGATCGAGTGCATGGGCAGCTGGGGCAGATTCCGGACAAAAGGTACAAGAGTCCAAAAAACCCGTCTGCCACTTTTGAAGAGCCTGGAGTGAAAAAGCAGAGGGTCAGGAGCAAAAGCAAGCTGGAGAGATGCAGGCTTTCTAAGATACTCAGAAGAGGAAGTGAGAGGAAACGGGTGTAGAAGGTGAAGAACCAGCTCCTGACCGAGTGTCGGGTCCAGAATGAAAAGATTCAAGGTATCTTTTAAGGTGGCAACCATCCCAAACCACTGAGCCTTGTGGAAATTCCATGAGGACCTCGCAGGGAATTCATGAACACACAGCCCATCCCGCTATGCAGACCTTCGTCCAGGAACATCCGGGGTGTATCTTCCCCACGGAGTCAAGGTGATCCTCCTGGTATAGACAAGCAAACTACCCGACTGAGGAAGAATTCCATGGTGTGGCCCAGGATCCCAGGATGGCGGTGCAGGTGACCAGTCCCTGGGTCCCTGAGTGGACATGCCATCTGCCAGGCTCTCTCTGGGGAGCCCTGCTGGGGAGGCGGCATGAAATGGGTCTGCCGTGAGGGTTGGGGGCATGTCTGCCATCTGGACCCCAGCCACCTGCCAACACCCACTCAGGAGAACACTTTACAAAAGCAAATGAAAGGGAAATTATGGGCCATTCATATGATGGATTATTATATATCCATTAAAGTGATGTTTACAGGGAGTTTTTAAATGACATGTGGAATTGCTGATGACATAATACTGCATGAAAAAAAAAGGCTATAAAATGTGTATACACTATGAATCACATTAGAATTAGAATCAGCTGGGAGTTCTTGGAGGAAACCAATTCCCAGACCCCACCTCAGGCCAAGTCAGTTGGAGTTTTTGAAGGTGAGGTCTATGCACAGAGTCTTTTTAAAGCTCCCCCAGGGCATTCCGCCTTGGGCTGAGAGTTGTTGCAGCAGAGCTGCCTTCCTGGAAGGAGAGAAGTTCTCCCAGTTGTTGCCAGTGGTTTGCTGTGGTGGAGGGCTTGTGGGTGGGTTCTAAGTCTGAGCCTTAATCATTTCTGAGTTGTCCAGGTTTTGCAGGCAGCCATGAATAGACTTATCTGGGCTTCCAGGGGGCACCGTGGTAAAAGAATCTGCCTGCAGTGCAGGAGACGCAGTTTCCGTCCCTGGCTCAGGAAGGCCCCCTGGAATGGGAAATGGCAGTGCACACCAGTGTTCTTGCTGGAAAATCCCCCGGACAGAGGAGCCTGGAGGACTAGTTCGAGGGGTCACGAAGAGTTGGACACGCCTGAGCGTGAGCACGTGCGCGTGAGTCGGCTTGGGCCTCTGCCCACTGGTGTAAGTGGACGGTACTGGAGACCCGTGTCAGGCCCTGTCTGTCTGCTTGCCTTCCTTCACGTCTCTGGCCCTGGAGATTCTGTTGATGTATTTTGGCGCTCCCAGCGATGAGGCCGTAATGCCTGTTCGGAATATTTGTCAGGAAAACAAACCACGGATTTTGAGACAAAGCAGGGAAGCCAGCCTCATCCCCCCCAGTGCCTTCGCTCCTGTGGGTGTGTGCATGTCCACGTCCCCAGAGCTGGGCAGCTGGGCACACACTTTACACAGGCAGAGGTCGGACAGCCCAGTCTGCGAGCCGGCGGGGCTTGGCTGTCCTCCCCTGGACGTTTGGGAGGAGGGCTGGCAGGGGCAGGCGGGCAGGCAGGCAGGCTGCAGCCGCAGACTCCTCACTCCAGGTTGGGGGATGCTCACGCACGCCGCGGGCGGGTGGTGCTCACGCTCTGCCGGCTGTGGCCAGTGCTGTCTGCTCTCTGGCCGGCGAGGCCCCCGCAGGAGCCTGTGGTCGGCCCTGACAGACTCCACGCTGCTGCCTCGGGTCGAGCTCGGAGCTTCTGAACGGAAGCACAGGAGGGTGAGCAGCATTTCGTTTCTGGTGCTGTGGCGACTCTGACTCGGAATCACACTTTGGGCCGGTCTTGACATTCTTTGATCAGTTAGCTCCCAGGAACTGGCGGCCAGCATGCCCTGAACCTTTCACTGCCTGCCACTGACGGCGCAGGCCGGCCGCCCTGGCCTCGGAGAATCAGCCCCCCGCACATTCGTGCCGCTTGTTAGCTCTTCTCCCCACAGCACAGGCCGCGTGGCCTGACCACACGCTGGCGGGGAGGAGGCGTGTGGCCTGCAGGCTCATCCATCTGTCTGTCCGGGAGGCCTGCTTCTGACCAACCTAGCAGTCATTTTCCTCACTTTTATCTCAGACATCCCCAGACGCTGGCTGTCTGGCCAGAGATGAGACCAGGGACAACTCGGGTCCTTGTCACTTGATTCGTGGTGTGGCTGGGGTCAAGGGTCACCTGGTCCATGCCTTGGTCTCCTCACAGGTTCAGATGGGGATAATGATCCCTTTCAGGAGCCCTATTGGATGATTGTGAGGCTAGAGTGAAATCACCTATAGGGATGGTTTTGAAAAAGACAGTGGTGACATAATAACTGTAATTATAATAATGACACATCAAGAGCAGACCCAGACACTCAGCGGTTCTTTCCGCTTCCCACTGGGCAGACGAGCAGCTCCCACCGGATGGGAATGTCGGTGCCTGCTACAGCTGGCCACCTGCCTCTGGCCCCACCTCGCCCCTGACCTCGAGAGGGCCCCAGGCCACCTCTATGCCAGACCCCCCTGTCTCAGCCCCTGCATGGCTGCCTCTAGGTGCTGGGCCCCCAGACAGGGGCGCTGCGTGGCCAGGGCGACTGTGGCTCCTCTCTGCTTCAGGGGGTGTGGTGGGGGAGATGGAGACCGACCGGCAGTTCTGAGGAGTCACGCAGAGGCTCAGAGCCAGCCCAGGCGTGGTGTGTGTGTGTGCGGCAGAATCGGACCCTCGGGCCCGCGCTTGCTGGGAAGCAGGAAAGGATTTGGCCTCACCGAGGAGGAATGTCACTGGTTCGGATAAGGATTCAGGGGTTTAATCAGCAAAGCTATTTAGGTCCCAGTGAGTCTTAAGTGTGAGAATTATTTTGAGCTTCACCCTGTTCCGGAAATTTTGGGTTCGCTAAGCACGATGGCATTTGGCACCAGCGACCTGGAAGGAGTGAAGACTTGTCATGCAAGCCTCCAGGGTTAGAGGAGCTTGCAGAGCTCCCGCGACCGGGGCTGGCTGCTAGTAGTTTGGAGGGTTGGGAGGGCACAGTCTTAGAAGCCTCGCTTCTGAGGAGCTGCCTAAGACCCATCTGTTTGCCCTTTTCCTTAAGGAAATCTGTCCTGAGTTGGAGTTCTTCTCTGCTTGCTTCTCTTGTCCATTTGTCACCTGGAGGCACGGCTGATTCAGCCCCGACTCTCCTGCACATGAGCAGATGCTGAGCCAATACTGACTGAACCAGTGGAGGCTGGCAGGCGGGAGGGAACACAGTCCCTTCTATATGAAGAGTCCTCCTTGGCCGGAGCTGGCCTTTCTGCCACGGAGGCTGCCACCCTCCGCACATCAGCCGGGCGCCACGTTTGGGTCGCACCTGCTGCCCTGATTCAGAGGAGCCTGGATTTAAGTTTCTGCTGTAAACTCTATTTTTAACTGTGCTGAGCAGAGACCTGGCTGAGGTGGCTGTAACTCATGGGCGTTCAGTGACCTGTGGGATGGTAGCAGGAGGCATTCCCACTATTTGGGCAAGAGAGGACGTGCCCACAGCTCCACCCGAGGAGCCCAGATGGGCAGGGACCCGGGACAGAGCTTCGGCAGCAGCTCCCGCTGCGCGCCCCTGCAGCCTCCCGCGACACCTCTTGCTGGTCTCTACCGCGTTAGCCGTGACCGCTTATGGGCGTTTTGCCCTCACTGTTTAGCACTGGTTGCCAGTTGCTATAGAAACTGCTGGCGCGTGTTACAGTCCTCAAGTGCATTGATCCTTATAATACCCTTGTGACGCAGTAATCGTGTTATAATAATAAAATGCATAATAATCAGGAGGGCTTCCCTGGTGGTTCAGTGGGAAAGAATCCGGCTGCCAAGGCAGGAGACGTGGGCTCGATCCCTAGTCCAGGAAGATCCCATATGCCATGGAGCAGCCAAGCCCACGCACCACAGCTGCTGAGCCTGTGCCCTGGAACCCGGGAGCCACAACTCCTGAGCCCACGTGCCTTAGACCTGTGCTTCGGAAGAGGAGCCCGCATCCTGCAACCAGAGAGTAGCCCCTGCTCGCCAGAGCGAGAGAAAGGCCCGCACCACAGTGCACACCCAGCACAGCCAAAACTAACTAACCAACTAAATAAATAACTAAGAAGTGATACTAACCAGGAACTTCTGCTTGGTGGTCCACTTGAAATGTGACTTGCTCTGTGCAGAGTGCTCTGTGTTATCTCATTAATAAGATGGATAGGGAAGCTATCACTGGGATTTCCACTGTTCATTCATTCACTTGACAAGTGGTTCTAGGTACAGGGAATCTGGTAGTGAGAAACGCAGGCTGGAATCTCAGGCCTCAGTGAGTGAGGAAGCTGGGACTGTAGAGATCACGTGAGTCACTCAAGAGGATGACACTCGTGAGGATGGAGCTAGACATCAACCCCCTCCTCACTGCAGACTCTCTGAATATCCCAGACCCCCACACTTAGCAGCAAGGATAACCCATCAGTCATGTGGCCTTCCTTGTCTGGAGGCTTATCCAGGGCTGTGTTAGCGCTAAATCTTACATTAGCCTGGTTGCACTTCCAGGGGCTGATGGAGAGGAAGGTCTAGGCTTTGGGGACAGATGGGCCTGGACTTGCATCCCAGCTCAGCTACTTGCTGATGCAGTTCAGTTCAGTTCAGTTGCTCAGTCGTGTCCAACTCTTTGCAAGTCAGCATACCTGGGACACAGGATCCCCTGATGGCAAACAACCTCTTCTGAAGAGGAGCTAAGGAAAACGTTACAGACCCTGTGAGAAATAAGCCACCATGAAGGAATGTCAGCAAATGCAACCAACTGAAGGCTCTTCAAGAAACAGAGAGCACAATGATCTAAAGCACTTTAAAACAAACATATTTAAAACACTGAGGAGAAGAAGGAATAAATACCATAGACTAGAATGGGATATTATTAGGGAGAAAAAACAATCAGAAGGTTATGAAAAACTATACAAAAAGCAAAAGTCTGAAAAAAAGAAATACAAAATATTGTCACTCAAATTCAAAAACGAAACTTCAGTGCCTGGATTTAAAAATGAAAGAACAAGGCACTGGCACAAAAACAGAAATATAAATCAATGGAACAGCATAAAAAGCCCCGAAATAAGCCCATGTACCTATGGTCAATTAGTCTACAACATAAGAGGCAAGACTATACAACGAAGAAAAGACACTCTCTTCAACAAACGGTGCATGTGGAAAAAATGAAATTAGAACATTCTTTAACTCCACACACAAAAGTAAACGCAAAATGGATTAAAGTCCTAAATATAAGACCAGACACCATAAAATTTTCAAGAGGAAAACACAGGCAGAACATTCTCTGACATAAAACTGCAGCAATGCCTTGTTCGAGCTGTCTCCCAGATTAATGGAAACAAAAACAAAAATAAACAAATGGGACCTAATTAAACTCAAAAGCTTTTTTTTTTTTTTTTACAGCAAAGGAAACCATAAATAAAATGAAAAGTCAGCCCACAGATTGGGAGAAAATATTTGCAAATGATGTGACTGACACGGGATTAGTCTCAGAATTTACAAACAGCTCATGTGGCTCAATATAAGACAACAAACAGTTCAATCAAAAAATGAGAAGACTCTGGGGCTTCCCTGTGGCTTGGTGGTAAAGAATCTGCCTGCCAGTGCAGGAGACTCGAGTTCAGTCCCTGGTCTGGGGAGATCCCACGTGCCTCGGAAAAACTGAGCCTCTATGCCACACGTACTGAGCCCGCGCTTTAGAGCCTGGGGGCCAAAGCTACCACGTCCAAGGGCCGCAACTGCTGAAGCCCGCATTCCACGACAGAAGCCTGGACACTGCCACTGGAGAGCAGTCCCAGCGCACCGCAGCTAGGGAAAAGCCAAGGTAGCAACGAAGACCCAGCAGAGCTGGTAAATTTAAAAAAAAAGGAGATCTAAACAGATTTCTCCAAAGAAGACATACGATGGCCAAGAGATAGCCCATGAAAAGATGCTCAACATCACTAATTATTAGAGAAACACAAATCAAAACTACAATGAGATATCACCTCACACCAGTCAGAACGGCCATCATCAAAAAATCGACAAACAATAAATGCTAGAGAGGATGTGGAGAAAAGGGAAGCCCCCTACACTATTGATGGGAATATAAATTGGTACAGCCACTATGGAGAGTGGTATGGAGGCTCCTTAAGAAACTAAAAAGAGAAATACTATGTGCTGTGCTGTGCGGAGTCACTCAGTCGTATCCCGCTCTTTTCGACCCCATGAACTGTAGCCCACCAGGATCTTTTGTCTATGGGGATTCTCCAGGCAAGAATACTAGAGAGGGCTGCCATGCCCTATGACCCAGGATTCCCACTCCTATGCATAATCCAGAGAAAAACATGGTTTGAACGGATGAAGGCACCCCAATGTGCACTGCAACTCTGTGTGCAATAGCCAAGACGTGGAAGCAACCCACACGTCCATCAACAGATGTGTGGTGTGTACATACATCACGGAATATTACTCAGCCATCAAAAAGATGGAATAGTGCCATTTGCAGCCATATGGATGGACCTGGAGATTATCACACTAAGTGAAGTAAGACAGAGAAAGATAAATCACATATGCAGCAGCAGCAGCATGGCACATATGAGGAATCTAAACAAAAACACATATGAATGAACTTACTTACAAAACAGAAACAGACTCACACAGACTTAAGAGTAGGAGCTTATGGTTCCAGGGAAGAGGGGAGGGGGGCAAAAGACAGATTGGGAGTTTGGGACGGACAGGTAGACACTGCTATATTTAAAATAGATAACCAACAAGGACCTACTGTACAGCACAGGGAATGCTGCTCAATATTCTGTTAAAACCTAAATGGGAAAAGCATTTGGAAAAGAAAAGACACATGTATAGATATAACTGAAGCACTGTTCTGTACACCTGAAACACAGCACTGTTACTCAACTCTACTCCAGCATAAAACAAAGACTTTTTTTTTTAATTGAAGAATAAAATGGTAAACTGGGAGAAATTTTCTATTATGCAGCTAAAGGAAAGAAAGAGATAGAAATTATGGAAGAAAAATTAAGGAACATGATGTTTAGAATGAGAGGCTCCAACACACACCTAGGTGTTAGAAAGAAAACGAAGAAAATCAGAGAAGGGAATCAGATGTCCGAAAATTTTCAAGAATAGAGCTGTATTCTCGAATTAAACAAGCAGAGCAAGCTCTGTACAACGCAAATATAAGTACTAAATCCAACCTAGTCACACTGGAGTGCCTATCAGTACAGGGCATGAAAAAACAGGGAAATATTAAAAGTTACCAGAGAGAAGGAAAGCCATTCGAGGAACATTAGACTTCTCAGCAGCCACAGAGCATGCCAGAAGACAATAAAATGACACCTTCGAGGAGGTGAAGGAGTACCATGACCTCTTGGAAGAAATACAAAGGGTTAAGGACTTCCCTGGTGGCTCAGATGGTAAAGCGTCTGTCTACAGTGCAGGAGACCCAGGTTCGATCCCTGAGTTGGGAAGATCCCCTGGAGAAGGAAATGGCAATCCACTCCAGGACTATTGCCTGGAAAATCCCATGGACAGAAGAGCCTAGTAGGCTACAGTCCATGGGGTCGCAAAGAGTCGGACACGACTGAGCGACTTCACTTCACTTCACTTCAAGGAAAAAAATATAAACGATGAAAGACAAGATGTGTTATCTCATTTGCAAAGATTTTTACATATATACTTCCACTTTTTGTGCATGGGAGTGAGAACGGTTAACAACTCTTTCACAACTTTCAAGTACACAATTATATATTTCAAATCCAGGATTGTTGACTACCGCCACCACACTGTATATTAAAGTTCCAGAACGTATTCATCTTCTAACTGGAAGTCTGCACCCTTTGACCAACTGCTCCCCCTTGCCCCCACCCCCAACTCCCCAGCCTCTGGCAACCACCACTCTACAGTCTGTTTCTGTGAGCTGCTTCTATACCTCTAACAGAAGAAAAAGGTTCAGAACCAGAAATACCTGGCTGGATTAATCCGTCAAATCCTGTATCAGTGAATATGATGTGACTCTCCCCAAGGACACTATTCCTATTACCCAGAATAGAATAGGAATACAGTATTCCTAATACCCAGAGCTGCTGATTAAATTTAGCAACTCTGATTAAAGAACTAAACAGTTCTTTAATCTGATGATTAAACCATTTTTTGTTTTTTCTTCTTATGGCAGCCCTAGTACTGCTTACTTCAGCTCTGGCATTTCTGGTTCATTCTAAGATGGGAGAAGATAAGTCTAGGATTTTGATCCTTTGGGAGAAGCATCTGGAGCAGGAGGAGGGACACACCTTAGGAAAGCCCCATGAGAAACTGGATCTCTTCTGAGATGTCCTGCACAGGCGGTCAGATCGTTCCTCCTGACTCCCATCTCCCCAGAACTTTCCAGGGGCTACTACTGCTGCTTCCACCATCACAGGGAGAAAAACCTAGCAGAACGTACCACTGAGGGAGAACACGGTGATTTTCTTCCCACGTGAGTGGAAGGAAAAGAACAGACAAGGATCCCAGACAGCATCTACACAGCCAAGCACAGAGCTCAAGATGAGACAGGGAGACGGGTACAGCCATCCTGGAACAGAACTGAGCGAAAGGCCTTGAACAAGTGGGCTTCACAGGCCAGAAGAACAGCGCCCAAAAGCTTGGGCTTCTGAGACAGCTAAAGACCCATGGGTGTAAAAGATGAGTTCCATCTCTGTGCATGAGATCGTCTGTACATGACTTCCAAAAGACAAAAGTGGAACCATAAATCCACCACCTAGCAGAATTGCCAAACTCCCAGTTCCCCGAAAGATACAGATAAAACCTCGACACACATTCCTCAGTTGTTTTTGCAGGAAGCAGGCGCCACCCAACCCCCTCCCGCCAAGCTGAAAACTGCTGACTGCAGGCACACAGACCACAGACGGGTTGTAAAACCAGAAGGGTGATGATGCTCAAAACTTCACCCTGATGCCAACCAATATAAGAACTCAGCACAAGCTCATCAGGCAAACCACAGCCCCTCTTCCCTCACGCTGCCTTTAAAACCCCTTATCAGAAAGTCTTTGGGGAACTGACATTCTTTTCCACCTTCTCTCTTATGCACAAGCTATCGGTTCAATAAAAAGCTCTCTTGTCTAAGAGTCTTACGGGAGCAACATTTGTTTCCATGGCATTGCTATCCAAGAATCTAAAGAGGGCCCAGTAACAGAACCAGTGAATGAGACCAGCTGGGAGACAAGAGGGAGCGGCAGGGACTGTGGCAGCCAATGACATGTGAAACCAGACCGCTCTACCAGACTGCCTAGTTTCTGGAGAAAACCTAGAAATCCTGGCCATTCTTTGTTAAATCTTTTATTTTTAACTGTTGGTAACTAGTTCACAGTGTCATTAACACTTAGGCAAGCACACAAAGCCCATGTACAGGCTGGATCAAGGGCAGAAACAGCCTGCCTACATCCTCTTGCTCTGTTCTCCCCCAGAGGTGGCGGGAGATCTCCGAGGACACCCAGGCGACAGCAGAGTCCACTGCCTGGACACAGGAGATCGACCTCAGCCTGCTCACTGATTCAGGGAGCAACTCCCTCAAGGGCTGCCCAGCTTAGGCAGGAGGGATCTGCACAGCTCAGACCTGATGTTTCTTTCAAACCCCCATTCTTTCCCCGGATTTCCTGTCTCCCAAGCAGCCTGTCAGTGTGCCTTGTATTCACTGTCAAAACTTCTACTGTCTGCAGTTGGTTCTGCCTTCTAGGGCTTGGAGAAGCAGCTCTGAATGAGAGTGTAATAACCTTGAATACTCAATGCTGAGGGCCTCAAGCCAGCCCTTCATCCTCTGCCAGCTTCCAATCTAGCATCTGATAGTCACCGATGGTCCCCAGAAGAATCGAAGTACAGACACACCCTGCCTGTCTGGAGACAGGGCCCAGCCAGTGGGCAGAGAGGAAAAGCAACAGAAAGAATCACCATTCTGGATGAACTGAAAAAACTTTTGGTTAAGATGCTGTTGCTCCTGGCAAGTAACAGAACTCCAACAAAAAGATGTGACGCAGAGGACTTGGGGAGAGGACCAAAGTAACAATAACACCACAGCCACCAGTGGCCAGGAGGAAGCTAAACCCCACAAATGAGGACACCTAGCACCTCTTCGTGGAGAAGGCAATGGCACCCCACTCCAGTACTCTTGCCTGGAGGATCCCATGGACGGAGGAGCCTGGTAGGCTGCAGTCCATGGGGTCGCTAAGAGTCAGACACAACTGAGCGACTTCACTTTCACTTTTCACTTTTATGCACTGGAGAAGGAAATGGCAACCCACTCCAGTGTTTTTGCCTGGAGAATCCCAGGGACGGGGGAGCCTGGTGGGCTGCCATCTATGGGGTCGCACAGAGTTGGACATGACTGAAGCGACTTAGCAGCAGCAGCAGTACCTCTTCGTGGTTAAGGCACTCAGAATCTCATCTGTACCTAAAATTTGTTCTTGTTTTCTCCACCACTGTGTTATTGCAATTCCTGGAGAAGATCTAAGTTAGCTGCTAGAAGAGTGTACAGAGGGATGAAGGATTCAGAACGTACAATACCAACATAACTCTCACCTTGCCGCCCCCCGCCAACCCAACCCAAACCAGACCTGAAAACTGTTGAGGCTGCCGAACTGGAGCCAAGAGGACAGACAGGCTCAGGGGCTTAAGAGCAGCCCCTTCCCTTCAGGGAAAGCCAAGGAGACAAAGAATCAAAAATGACATCACAAGATGCCCGAATCCCTGAGTCACCCCTTGAAGAAGAGCTGCGACAGAAAGCAGCTCTCCTGAGATTCTGTTTAAGCAAGAAATAAACTTTCATTGCGTTGAGCCACTGAGATATGATTGCTTATTACTGCAGCACAGATAACATGACCTTTAGACAAGTGCCCTGAAGGCTGGGTGGTTTGGGAATGGGTATTATTACTGAAACTCAAGTAAAGCAACTGTGTGTGGTGTGAGTTGGACAGGGAAAAGTGAGCATTAATGGAAACAGACTCTGGAAGTAGTTCATCTTGATTCATATGCCAAGTGTGGATAGACAGTGCCAGTCCCTCAGTCGTGTCCGACTCTGTGCGACCCCATGGGCTACAGCCCGCCAGGCTCCCCTGTCCATGGGATTCTCCAGCAAGAATACTGGAGTGGGTTGCCACTCACTTCTCCAGGGGATCTTCCTGACCCAGGGACTGAACCCGGGTCTCCCACGCTGCAGGAAGATTCTTTACTGGTTGAGCCACCAGGGAAGCCCCTTACTATTTGTATAATCTTGGGTAAGTTATTTATTCTTTTTAAGCCTCATTTGCCTTATCTTAAAACTCACTTCTACTTTAGAAACCTCAAAAGATTGCTAGGAAATTTAAATGAGACAATCCACATAAGGTATGAAATGCAGTGGGTGCCTGACACTTAGTAAGAACTTAAGTCTTGCCTATTTCTCATCTAGTAACTGTTTTGGGGCCTCATATGCCAAAGCCTAACCAAAGCTGAATATGGAGAAGAGATAAGAAAAAGTTGAAGGTTATCACTCATTGTTGTCATACCACATAGTCTTGCCATCTGAACAAACCCACCTCACAGAGGTTGTGTTAGGGAAGTTGGAGGAAGAGATCCTCCACCTCCAATACACAAATGTACCAGGGCAGAAACCTATTCATCAACTCATTTATCTCCTCTACTGTGCACAGCTAACTAGCTCCCAGTCTCACTGTGGAACCCAGGACTACAGAACCAAATGTAAGAGCAGAGGCCCCTCTCTTCTGGTCCATAGCATCCTCCTAGGAGCAATCCTCGAGGCATGACGACCTTACAGGCCACACATGAACCAATGGAGCCTGGGTCCCAAGTCACTGCTTGGAGGACAGGTATCCACTGATCAGGAGACCCATCTGCCCTTAGGTGAGTTCAGAAAATAAACTCCCATCACGCTTGAGTCACTACATAATTTTTTAGATTTGTTCATTGCAGTAATTAGAAACCCATTCTCTAATAATGTGTCGAATCTTTTCTAATTCAAGTACTTATGTTAGGAAAAAAATTACACTTATAAAGGGCAGGGTTTTCATTTTGTTTTGTCAAGGTAAGTTATAGTTATTTATATAAACAATAGGAACAGACTTTGAATTTATTTATTCCAAACTCCTGAGTTACTCTAAACAAGGGGAAAGTTTAAATTATTCTGCCTGCTCCCGATTATCGGGGTCCATCACTTCCCGAGAGCACTCTTAAAATCTACTAATGTAGAAAACACTGCTGTGTCAGGCAGGCAGGAAAACAAATGAGCTATCATCACGGTAGTGTTATACAACCTTGTAACAACTTCTTTCTTCCCAAGCAGAGGGAGAACAGAGCCAGAACATCCGTCAGCAAATTTAACATCTAAGCCAGGTTCCCTCCCCCACCCAGATATGACCTCCCTAGGCCTTTCTTTAGAGTCAGTCTTCCTTCTGAACCATTTCTCCATCCTTAAATACCCAACAGAAGGGCGGTTGTCACTCACCCAATGCATGGGTTGGTCTGGTACCTCGGCGCTGTGTAGGAGAAAGGAGAGATGTTCTTGTCTACAAAAGACCCAAACCCCAACCGGAAGTTGCTGGTGAGCTTCCTCATCTCCTCAGCTAGCTTAGTGCCCAGGCTCCGGATGTTTTCCAGGTCATCCTTCATGGACAGAGAGAGGTCCATCAGGTAGTACAAGTCCACGGGATAATCCTCCACCTGTCGAACTTGCAGCTGGAACGTAGTCTTGTCACCTGTGCCAACCGAGAGACCATGAGTGTTAGAGGTAGGTCATCCAGTTTGCTGGGGCGGAAGGGATGGGTTTTGCTTTCAAAGCCGGTCCACCTGCAACTTTTCTTTAGTGACCGTGTGCCTCTTAGAAGACTGTTTTTTTCCTGGAAGCAGAGTGACTGATGGAATACGGGTGCTAAGGATGCAGCTTTAAGTTCTCCTTTCACACACATGGGGTCTTTGCAACCCCATGGTCCATAACCTACCAGGTTCCTCCATCCATGGGATTTTCCAGGCAAGAGTCCTGGAATGAACAGCCATTTCCTTCTCTAGGGGATTTTTCCCACCCAGGCATCGAACCCAGGTCTCCCGCATTGCAGGCAGACGCTTTACCATCTAAGCCACTAGGGAAGCCACTCCTTTCACACACAGGGCTCAGCAATTTTTAAGGAAACTCTTTAAGAATGAGTCTCCTTAGCAGTGTTGTGTTTTCTCGGCAAAAACGACTTTAGGTAATTGGTGGATAGTGAACCAGACAATTCCATGGACACAAACTGGGTGAAAGTAGTCCACCCACCACATACCAACTTCAGGAAAAGGGCTGACCGAGACGGGAGTATGGCCAGGAGACTATACAGGTGTGTGTGAAACAGAAAACAGGGAAGAAATTAACAAAAGAAGGGTATAAGAACTGAGGTGGCGAGGGAGAGGAGAAGGCAAGAGAAAGGGGGAAAACAAAGATGGTTACTTAAAATACCCCCACAAGGGCAAAAATGTTTACACTTATATTGTGTCACCTATTTCTACCTCTCTAGCCATTTATCAAACAATAGTATTTAGTTCTAGGCCATATCTGACATTGCAGACACAAATCATTATCATAAATTAGCTGTATAAATATGAGAATATTACAAATTTTAGCACCATCAAAAAGAAAAGGAAAAAAAAGAAACATTATTAATCTACAGCTACAAGAGAGAAAATGGTTTTTGGTTCTATAATAAGACAGCCAACAAAGGAAAAAGAAACTGATTCAGAGGAAAAGAACAAAGAGAAAAAGGCAGTGTCTGGGAGGCGTGGCCTCTGCAAGCTTGCCCCACGGGCTGTGCAGAAAGGCCCAAGTCAGCGCAGTAACTGGGGGATGCATGCCAGGACAATGATTCTTCATCATTTCATAACCTCTAAAAACAAACTGTTCAGACATAATTTCAACAAGTAAATCCTACTAGGTGATTCTATCTGCCATCATGATTATTAGCCTCCCAGAGACACCAAGAGATGTCTTTGAACTCTTTGCGTAGAACTGTCCACACACATTTGAAATGTGGATGTACTCTCTTGTGTTCAGAGGTGCAAGGTGACTTTGCTCCCATATGAGAGTCCACGCCTCATCTGCCCACAGGGACATTTCAGAGGAACCAATCTTTCACCTCTAGCTGACAACCCGTGGGTTGAAGCCTTCTTGAACTTGCAGGATAGGAGACCCAGCGGTCTGTTCTCCCTCCCCTCCTCCCATCACAGACGAGGCATACTTCATTAATTAGACTGTGAAGAATCTAAGGACCTAAAGATTTTAGTCCAAATTCCAGCTTTGCCCCTCAACTAGGGATGCCACCCAAATCTCCATTTCCTTAACTGTAAAATGGCAATACCAGCACCCAGCATTAAGTCTATGAAGTACTCGTGTGGAAAGGAGAGTCTTATAAGCAGTGAAGGCCTGCCCCAAATGCAGATGATTACTATAATTACCACTGTAGCCTGAGTGGCGGAGCCCAGCCTGCTTCCCCTGACTTGTCCTTGCATGTGCTGCTCAAGCCACCTGGAGATTGATGTAGTTTGGGCTGCCTGTTGGTATGAGTCTATTTTTAAAAACCACTGGAGTCTGACTCAGAGGAATGTTCAAGATTTCTTCCAGAATGAATTCCGGACTGCTACAGTATCTGTCTCTGGTTCCCATGAGGCAGAGAGAGCAGCTCTCAGCATAGGGCCCCTCCCATTCTTGGATGCTACACCACAGTCAGGGAGGGGCAGCGGTATGTCCCCTCCATCCAAGCCTATGACCTCTTTGCAGGGTCTTCTGTGTTTTTCTGACCTGTGCCCTTCCCCCAAGTTCCCAGCTACACCTTCTTTAATCCAGAATCTGCTTCCACCTTTGGGGGGATTATGACCAGTTAACAGATGAGCACTTTAGGACCAGGAAACAGGGAACCAGCTTGGATTCATGGAGGACGGGAGGCATCCACGGGAGGGAAGTAGACACTAGCCTTGGAGAGCAAGAGCCAGGTTGGAATCCAGACCTTGTCACCAAGGATTCCAGACCTCAGGCTCCTTTAAACTTGCTGCCCAGTTTCTAGATCAGTAAAATGGGCAAGATGTTCATTACTGTGGGTGTGGAGGAGTGTCTCTCTCTCTCTCTCTCTCTCTCTCTCTATATATATATATATATATATATAAACACTGTACAAATGCTTCTATGCAAGAAAAACTTCAACCCCAGGTCCCCTGAAAGTCAATTATTAAAGCAATTTCCTGTGGGGCTAAAAAGAGAGACAGAACATTCTGCCAAAAACTTGAGTGTGAACGGCTAGCAGCCTTCGGTATTCTACTTAACTCCAAATTTTCCAGACATGAAGGCAAACAGAGAAACAAGATGTGATACATAGGTCTCTCTGTATGCAAGAGGTTCTCTATTTTGAAGTAAGAAATCTATTGCCAGTAAATTCTAAGAGAAGCTGATCACTAAAACACACACACACACACACACACACACACACCCTCCCCAAACGGAGGCTGCAAATGCTAAAAAAAAAAAAAAAAAAAAAATTTCTCTCCCAGTTTTCCAAAAATGGAGGAGTGTATGAAAAAGGGTTAAATCATTAATGTTCAAAATAAGGGTTTATGGCTATCTTATCTATGCTGGATTTTACATGCTACAAACTCCTCAGTAGTCCTTGACAATAATGGAATTTCTGTCAATGTAATCGAGGAAGAACCTCTGTCACAAATTAAAAGGGATGTTGTCTATAAACTTAAATGACACATATTGGCCCATCTCAGGGAACCCTGCCTCCCAGGTACCATTGCTTATCTGCTTGAAAGAAACATCCCAACCAGGCTTACCTGTGAATGGCTGCAGGAAGGAAGAAATTAAAACATCTCCTTTGAAGCCTGCTGGGAACCAAGGCTTTGCCTCCTCTCCTTTTAGTATAAAAGTGAAAACAAACGTCGCTCAGTAGTGTCCAACTCTTTGCGACGCCATGGACTATACAGTCCACGGAATTATCTAGGCCAGAATGCTAGAGTGGATAGCCTTTCCCTCCTCCAGGGGCTCTTCCCAACCCAGGCAGCAAACCTAGGTCTCCCGCATTGCAGGCGGGTTCTTTACCAGCTGAGCCATTAGGGACGAGGCCTGAATTCTAACTCAGGGAAGATGCTTCCTGGGATACTAGTCCACCATCTCCTTGGTCTGCTGGCTTTTTGAATAAAGTCATCATTCCTGTCCCAGCAACTCGTCTCTTGATTTACTGGCCTGTTACACAGCAAGCAATATAAGCTTGGACTCAGTTAACAGCAGATTTTGGAGGGACTGACACTTCTGGAGCAGTTCTCAGCGTGGGTGCTAAGTGCCCCAGCTCCCTGATGAGGGAGCCCCCAGGGTTAGCTGACTGAAGGTGAAGCCGCTGCTGCAGGCCAGGGGCACCCTCTGCTAGGAGAGGGTCTGGGGCACCTTCTCCATCTTTGAGTACACTTCTGGAACCAAGTACACTTGAAAGTGAAAGTGAAGTCACTCAGTCATGTCCAGCTCTTTGCAACCCCATGAAATGGAGCCTACTAGGCACCTCTGTTACTGGGATTTTTCAGGCAAGAGTACTGGAGTGGGTAGCCATTTCCTTCTCCAGGGGATCTTCCCAACCCAGTGATCGAACTCTGGTCTCCCGCATTGCAAGCAGACACTTTAGTGTCTGAGCCACTTAGACACACTCAGTAATACATCCAGCCGCCCAGTTTGGCACCACCTGAGACTTTAAACCAGTCGCCACCTCCTGTGAGTCCAGTCGGCTGAGAGCCGGGCTCACTGCCACTGTGGGCGCTCAGTCTGTGCCTGTCTCTGGTGACACCAGCCCAGCCCACACATCCCCCTCCTCCCTCTGCACCTAAGACCCCTACAGGTTCTTCTCCCTGGGTGGCTGTCACCGTCTTCTCTGGGGCCAGTCCACAAAACCCCCACCTTGGGGTCAGCAGCAGAATCAGAGAAATAGGATGAAAAAAAAAACCCCAAAGTAAAGCTGATCACCTCACACCTGTGAGGACACGGCTAGTCCTGCAGCCCCTCTGGGTCTTCCAGGCTCCAGCTCAGCCAGCCTCAGCTGTATTCTGCACAGAACTCATGCCACTGCTTGGCTCCTCAGTGTAGAGTCTCCCTCCATAATCAAGTATCTACCAGCATTGCCTCTAAAATGTATTTTTAAAGCTTTTTTCTGTCTTCCTTCCAACAAAAAGTGAAAAGTTATTTTTCCTGGGAACATACACCAGATGACAAACATTCCCAGAAAATGAACATAGAGAATTCTAGCAACAACTTTTGGTTTTCCTAAGATTGATTTGTGTTCAAATATTTTAGACAAAGTAGCATCTAACAGATAAACACTCTCACTATCCCCATTGCAAGTAGTTTTTGATTCCTTAGAATTATACTTCTGTGCTAGAAATGGAAAGAAACATTAAAATCAGCTACATTATAAATGGACTACAGCTGAACAGGGAATTAGGGCCCCAGCACATAACTTCTAAGACTATCACCCAGCTCTCTGCTCACTGAAGCAGAAGGCAATTAAGACTCAGAATTAAATCCACACCCATAACGAAGAATTGCCTTCCTGGCCCAGAACAAGGCTGAGTGCAGCACCAAACACTACTCTCCCTCCTCAGAATTCTGACTTCTGACAGATGGAACCATCAGAAGACGTTATTGACTTTTACAGTACCTGACGCCAAGCAATTAGGGTTCAGCATTTTTAGTTTCCTTGAAAAAAATCTTAGTTTGGGCTGCTATAACAAGTACCATGGACTAAGTGGCTTATAAACAACATAAATTTATTTCTCATGGTTAACAGCAGTGTAAGACCAAGACTAGGCCAGTGTGGTTGGGTTCTGATGAGAGCCCTCTTCTGGGTTTCAGACTACAGACCTCCTGCCGAAGCAAGCAGAAGAACCCTCTGGGGTTTGGGGGTTTGTTTTTATACTACTAATCTCATTCATCGGAGAAGGCAATGGCACCCCGCTCCAGTACTCTTGCCTGGAAAATCCCATGGACAGAGGAGCCTGGAAGGCTGCAGTCCATGGGGTTGCTGAGGGTCGGACACGACTGAGCAACTTCACTTTCACTTTTCACTTTGATGCATTGGAGAAGGAAATGGCAACCCACTCCAGTGTTCTTGCCTGGAGAATCCCAGGGACCAGGTAGCCTGCTGGGCTGCCGCCCACGGGGTCACACAGAGTCGGACACAACTGAAGTGACTTAGCAGTAGCAATCTCATTCATGAGGGTTCTACCCCATGATGCAATCATCTCTTAAAGGGCCCATTTCACTTCTTAATAATATCACATTAGAGGGTTAGGATTTCAACATATGAATGTTGGAGAGAGACAAACATTCGGCCCACAGCAAAGCACTATCCACCCATCATCAAGTGTTTTTAAGTGTGTGCACTGTCAGTCTAGGGAGCAGAAGCAATACCCAAGTCAGGCACGTGCCATCTCCCATCACAATGTGAGAGAGGGGAGAAAGGCAGTATACAGAGGGTTGGAAAGAAGCCCATCTCAAAAGCAACCCGTCCTCTGCAGTTAACAGTACAATCCCAGGTCAGTTTCCTGGCTCTGATAACGCACTCCAGTTATGTAACAAGTTATCCTTGGGGAAAGCTGAGACGGTACACAGGGACTCTCCATTATTTTTGCAACTTCTTGTGACTCTAAAATTATTTCAAAATAAAACGTTTTAAAAAAATGCTTTAAAGCTGCCAATCAGAGGTCATTTTTTAAGAGGCTAATGGATTGAGTCAAATCAAGACTGAAATAAACCCTTTCTAATCGATCCACCCCTAGCTTTTCACCATTTCAGTATGCTTTATTCTAAAGTTTACGTTCTTTCTTAGGGATTTTATGTTCTTCATTAAGGTTTTTTTAAGATTGTTATCCTGACATACAGTTTCCAGGACTGGAAACAGAATGGAAAACATGATCTTGTGTTTATACAAAGTCTTGCTTAAAGTTTGGCAGTCCCTCAAAAAGTTAAACACAGGATTACCATATGACCCAGCAATTCCACTCCTCGCTATACACTCAAGATTATTGAAAACATATGTCCACACAAAAATGTGTACATAAATGTTCACAGCAGCATTAGTCATAATTGTCCCAAAGTGAAAACAGCCCTAAATATTCATCAACTAAAATGTGGTATATCTATACATATACAGTGGAACATTATTTGGCCATAAAAAGGAATGAAGTCCTGATACATGCTACAGCATCAATGAATCTTGAAAACATTTTGCTTAAGTGAAAGAAGCCAGACACAAAAGACCACATATTACGTGATTTAAATGAAATGAAAAGTAAGCAAAACCCCAGAGATCAAAACCAGATTAGTGGTTGTCAGGGGCTGAATGCATGTGGTGGGGAGGGAGAGAATAAGGAGTATTGAGGGCTACAGGATTTTCTTTTTGTAGTGATGAAAATGTCCTGGAATCATATAGTGGTGATGCTGTACCACTTTGCAAATACACTACACGCCACTAAATCGCATACTTTAAAATGTTAAGTTATACAGTAAGTGAGTTATATCTCAATTAAAAAAACAAAATAAAAATTTAAAAATTCTGCTTAAAAAGGGGGAAAATTGTTCTATTTCTTCCAGGCTTATTCTGGAATAATAACCTTGCCTGGGTGAAGTGCCTCACATATAGTGCTGAAGCTTGTCCTTGACTAGTCTGGCATAAAGCTAATAAAGTGCTACACATTTCACTCAACAAACACCTCTCATGAGGTATGGGGGAGCTGGGCAAAGGAGACACAAAAGCATTTCTGAAAATACACAATGGAGAAACCAATTGCTGCATACCTGAATGCCCTTCCCAGAGTCAGAGGGGCATTACCTTGAAATAAGTATGCAGTTGGTAAACTGAAAATGTTGCTAATTACAACATACTATTCTTCTCTTCCCCCAAACAAATAAATATCTGGGGTTTGCCTGTATTTCTCTTTATTAATACTGAAATTTTCAAAATTTTACGAGGCACCATTGGCATCACATGCTCCTATATTTGAGAAAGAAACGTGTTCATGAGGTTCTAGACCTCTAGGAATTCAGATTTTCATCAGGTCTCCTCCTCACTTTTCACCAATTTTCTTCTCCAGTTCTCTGCCTTCATCTCTATAGGCTGCAATGGGCTCTCCATTATTGCACCTTCTGTAGGAACAGAGCTGCACACAGTCCTCACATCATGATATTGTATCAACACAGAATCATGTATTTTTATTTTCAATATTGCAAACTGAATCACAATGCTTAGTGAGAGATGTAACTATACCAAATAAGACTGCTTTCTTTCTTTAACTGAGTGTATGCTGAGCTTCGTGCATAAATAAGCATTGTGTTTAATGAGAATGTTATGAGAACTTTGCACAAGGAGGATCCCTTTATTCAAATCATTTCTTTGGGGGCTGTTTCAAAAGCTAATTGATAAGTCAAACCACACAACAGCCTCTCTGCCTTAGAGCCACACCTTAATTCTCATTTTAAAAACTGGAATTGAAACGGCGACATCTTTGGCTTTGTGTGACCTCCAGCTTCTCCCTAAACTAAATCTACCCTCAAGAATAAGGATTCACCCCCATGAAGAATATTTCTTGGAGAAAGCAGCAAGGCTCAGAGCAATTCTAGATGAGGAGTTCCCAAAATAAAAACGACCCTCAATGATGACCCTCAAACTCTTTTAGAGGTGTTAATTTTTGTCTTTGTTTTCAAAAACTGACTGAAAACGGTACACAGTAATATATACATCATAAACACATGAACAATACGAATACATGAATAAAGACAGAAAACCTAGCAAAAATGAAAACATAAAATGGATGATTTTTCAAGGCTTTTCTTGAAGTGCCTGTTACACAGTTTTTAAGATAAAAAGGAAAATACACCACTTATGTTAGTCAATAACCATTTTATCATACGTTGTGCTCTGATAACTTACTAATCTACAAGGACGCCTATGTCCCCTTCTAGGTCAGAGCCCTTGACCTTGAGTCTGAATCAAAGAGTAATGTGAAGAGAGGCGTTCATCTTCCCCCGAGGACACCGTCGAGCCTCTGCCCACTCGGCTTCCCCTTTTCTGCCCACTCGCACAGTTCTGTAAGGGCTCCCTTCTCTCTCAGCTCGGAACCTTACTTAACGCAAGGCCAAGTGTCCCTTCCAGTCAGATGACTTGTAAGAACAGTGTGTTGAGCTAATCCCAGCACTAAGCCCTGGGCTGTGCTGCAGTTCGCACTGCTCTACATCCAGCAGGGCCACTGGATATAGTTTTGTTTCTTGTTTCCAAGACAAGTCAGTAGGTGAAACGAGTCAGTTCTCAAGTGCACGCTGACTCAGAGTCCTTTCTGACGACAACTAGAAGCAGCATGACTGAATGCTTATGACGCTAGATTGCTTCTGAGATATGAGAGTCTCTATCCAGAGAGAGACGTGGCCGTCTCCAAAATCTGCGTCTTTGGCCATGACTCTTTGAAAACAGTAATTTAAAGTTCTTAAAGTGTGTTTAAACAGAAAGTCTCATTTAAGCCTCTGAATAGGGCTGTGAGGAATGAAGGTGACAAAGACCCTGAGATGCTAAGGAGTGGGGCCGCTTGCCCAGGGCCCTGAGCTAGAAACAGAGCCAGAACCAGAAGCCCAGACAGCCAACCAGATCCCTCATCTTCCAACAGCCCCAGCCACCCCGAAGTCTCAGCGAACCATCTGGAAATGGTTATTGCGAGTGGCTTCCTAGACAATGAGAAAGGAGAAGAGGCTAGAAGTCAATGGGATTCGGAGGGAAAAGGCTGCCTTCTCTCAACAAGTGATGCTTTCTAATTTGGCCATGTCCACATCCTCCCTTGACATCACAAGGGACCTCACGTGTAGAATATGAGGCGACAACAGTGGTGAGCAAGAAGCCATGAGCTGTGCAACCACAAAGGCCCAGCACTGAACTAGGTGCGCTGCTCTGCCTGCGAGCCCTTGAGCACACAGCTCCTCAGGTGTGAAATTATGTCTGCTACCTTCGGGTAGGTCAGGTAATTAGCACATAGTATGTGTGCAAAAACTGTTAGTCCCCTTATACCACAATCAACTCCAAGGCAGAGGTTCCAAGGTCATAAAGAAAAAAATATCTCTACTCTGCAAGTTGGTCACTTCAGAATGCCACCAATTCAAATCTGCTGACAGGAAAAAATACTTTCTCCTGGAGGTAGCATGTTCCCTTAGAAACTTGCACGGACTAAGAAGTAAACGTACCAGCATCCTCCCATCGAAAATAAGAACATTATTCACAACAATCAAAATGAGGAAACAACCCAAGAGCCCATCCATGGGTGGATGGATAAACAACTGTGTCTACACAGCCAACGGAGGACTATTCAGCTTGAAAAGGAAGGAAATTGACACATGCTAGCTCATGGATGAATCTGGAGGATGTTACACTAAGTGAAATGCTCCAGTCACAAACAGACAAATGTATTTGAGTCCACTTGTATGAGGTGTATGGAGTAGTCAAATTCATAAACACAGAAAGTAGAATGGTGGCTACTGGGACTGGGGGGCAGTGGGGAGGGGGAGAGGGAGCGAGGGGTTAGCATTTAATGGGTTCAGAGTTTCAGTCTGGGATAAGAAAAAAGTTCTGGAAATGGACAGTGGTGATGGTTAGACAACACTGGGAGTACAATTAACGGCACTGACCTACACACTTAGAAATGGTTAAAATGGCAAATTTTATGTTACGTATATTTCACAATTTTTAAAAATAGCAAAGATACTCTTAATTATCCCAAAAGCCTTAGCCCTCCCTTCTCGGGGTCTGGGCCATGCCTCCCATCGCCCTCCCCTGCCAGGCTTCTCTTCCCACCATCCTGAACTGGCCCACCCCAGGGCGCTCACCGGGCCTCAGGGTCACCGTGACCTCCTGCGGTGTCAGCTGGATGACATCGGACCCCGATGGGCTGGAGCCCTTGCTGCTGAGCGGCAGGCTCCGCAGAACCTGGGTGCTGCTGGCCGGGCTCTCGAACTCACCGCCACAGCCATTCCTGATCAGGTTCGCCTTCAAGTCGCACCGGGAAGTGACCGACCGCAGGCTGCCGAAGTCCTGGAGGCACAGAAACAGGGGAAGAGGGCAGGGGGCAGTCAGGATGGCTCCAGAGCATCTCAGGCTGTGGATTCATCATCACCCCTCGACCTTGAACCCTCTACATTCCATTTCCCAAAAGTGGACAAGATGGTCGCCCCCACCCCAAAGGCCTCACGCAGTATTATGAGAATTAAATAAAGAACTGAGGTGCTGGATACGGAAGCACTGTGTAAGTTGTAAACACACACAGTAAAATGTTTGGCCGCACTGTTATTTTAACGGTCAAAATGCTTCTTTAAAAAAAATGTGCCCGTCTACCTGATAAGCAGAAGAAAACAACTGATATGGTCAAAAGTTGCATAACTAAAAATTTTGAAAGATACAAGTGGCCGAGTAGCCGTCACTCAGACAATATCCCAAGGCCAGTAGGTGCCCAGGAGGGCCTCTGCAAGAGTCAGGACCAGGAAGTCAAGGAGACTTTGAAGTATTTTTAAGTAAGTAAAACCAGCTGTGTTGTTCTGAGCTTCTGTGATTTTGTTTGTTTATAACTGAATTTTTTTTTTAGATTTTGTCTATTGAACTCTTGACATAACAGGAGATCTTGCCTGTCAACAACCTCAGGGACGCCACAATAAATATACATATGGCTCCAAAAACACTTGTGGAACAAGCTGAGAAAAATGATTATTCTAGAAATTGCAAGAGTCCAAAGCTGGGTTCTGTACAGTCAAGCTGGGCTGATAAAGCAATTCTGATGAAGCAGTTTAAAAAAAAAAAAAAATCACAGCAATCGGGGAAAAGAGAGGTACCTTCCTCAGGGCTTTACAGGCATGGATCCACTGTCCTAAGCTGTGTGAAGCAGAGGTTGAATTACTGAATAGCTGTCCAGAGCTGAAAGGGCTCAGGGGCTGCTCAGGGCTTACTTGGCTAAGGAATTTCTGAACTTCTTGCCAGCACACGGGGCCTTGCTGTCAGCTCCTCGAATCCTGAGGAACTGGTTGTCCTCCACCCGGTTCTGATTGTCAAAGTGCTCATGTCTTGAGCAGACCAGTGCACATCCTCACCACCAAGCTGGCGAGGAAAGCATCTTCGGTCTCCCCAGAACGATGGGTACCCCAACACCCCTCCCCTTGGCCTGGTGCCGCCTGCGTTTTGGAATAGACAATGTCACAGAGTCAAACTGCTTCGCCCGAAGCGGGAGGCAGCTGCACGATTCCTCATCCACAGCCTCAGCCATTTACATCAGCAAGATCATCCTGTGACTCACGGACACCTGCACCAGCAATGAGCTTCGTCCAAGCTGCCCAGTCAATCTGCTCAAAGGCTGCTTTTGCTAGACACTGCCAGTCCCTGAGTGGCTCAGAGGTTAAAGGGTCTGCCCGCAATGCGGGAGACCTGGGTTCGATCCCTGGGTCCGGAAGATCCCCTGGAGAAGGAAATGGCAACCCACTCCAGTACTCTTGCCTGGAGAATCCCATGGATGGAGGAGCCTGGAGGGCTACAGTCCATGGGGTCGGAAAGAGTCGGACACGACTGAGCGACTTCACTTCACCAGTCCCCGAGGGAGGACAGGTACAGAGCCACCTGCTGCTCCCCTGATGGGTTCATCAGGAGACTTTCAGGTCCAGGACACACCTCCCAGACCTGAAGCGCTGACAGGCAGCCAGAGAGAGCCCATTACAGCCCTGTTTGTGTAGCTGGCTTTCCTGACTCTATTCGGGGCTTCTTTATTTTCCAGGTTGTTAGGAGCAGAGCCCTCTTCACTCCCCTCATTGTTAACAGCTTTATTTCTCCTTAATAACATTCTTCAAGGTTGTGGCAAACCTTCACTCCAACGCACAAGGATTCCTTGAAGTTTGCTGCGCCAGCAGGAAAGACCATGAACTCCTGTCACCGAGGTGGCCAGCATGAGAACCATCACTGCCCACACAAAAACTGCCACATGCAGGGTGACTTTACAAGTGCCAAACATGTCAGCAGTGGGACAGTAAGGGGCGGGGGAGGGAGCCTGCTCAGCAGCTCCAGCTTCACGGGCAGCACTGGACAGCCTACCACGACACTCATACCAAACCCAGACTTAGCCTCAGGGCCAGCAAATCTATCATGTCTGTCAACCTTCTCCTGTTTCAGAGTTGGTTTCCTTGCTCCTTGGGGCAGTCCCAGTGGCTTCTCTCACGTGCTTGACATCCTTTGAAGATACCTTTATCTATATAATCAAGTCCTGTCATTATCCCAGACCTTCAGGGCCTCAGTGACACCTGCTGAGGCACCTCTGGGCATGCAGCACGTCTGGAGAACCCTTTGAGGATAAGGTGGCTTTCTTGAAGTCTATCAAGGATGCCCACGGCAGCTGAAGTTCTCTCCAGCGTGGAGTCTGAAGACAGCCACGCCTGATTTCTAGCGTAGGCTCTTGCTGCCCAAGAAAGGGACCGATAGCACTGCAGACCCAGCAGGGAGTGACAAACCCACCACAAGCTTCCGCTCTCTTCCCCTGAGATCCTCACTAGGTATTTTAACTTTGAGTAAGGGCAGATGC
The DNA here is from genome assembly GCA_006410675.1 of Oreotragus oreotragus. Classification (NCBI taxonomy): domain Eukaryota; kingdom Metazoa; phylum Chordata; class Mammalia; order Artiodactyla; family Bovidae; genus Oreotragus; species Oreotragus oreotragus. The sequence goes on from SJYX01016887.1 coordinate 521,839, forward strand.
ACGTTAAAAGAGAAGAGACCAAAATCACAAAGACCAGGGCATATATTATGAGAGCTATGACCGTTACAGGTGGCACAAATGTTATAAAGACAATGTCTCAATACCTTCATTCCTAAGCTTCAAATTCAATGAATGCAGACGCCCCAAATTATAAACTCTTGAAGGAAAGGAAGACTCATGGTTAAAAAAATCCTCCTCACATGAGTGACATCCTAAAGTCTGATGTGCCAAGAGCTTCTGCCAGGTGTCAGAACAAAGCAATTTCCAGGGAGAAGGGACCTCGGATGCATCACCTGGTCCAGTCCCTCACTTCTACAGATGGTGAGTCAGAGGTCCACACACCTAAGTTCACACCTATGTTCACCTGGGGAGTTTAAGTTTCTCCAGCCTCAGCGCTGTGAACACAAGCTCAGTGTTCCTCGCATCATCTGCCTCCCTTGTCGGTCAAGGTCACTGCTGAGTTCCAGAGCAGGAAACTAACTCTGTGACCCCAGACTCCATCCCCCTAAATTGAGCATTTCCTTTGCTGCTCCAGGTGCTGATCTCTTCTGCCACCTATCAAACTTGGAGGATAACTATCCAGCTGATGCAGAAAAACACACATGAGACTTCATCTCAACATGGAAAAACGGAAACTAGTTTCAGAATGGTTTCTCATGCTCAGCTGCTTGCGTTCATGTCCGACTCTTTGTGACCCCACGGGCTGTACAGCCCGCCAGGGTCTTCTGTCCACGGGATTCTCCAGGCAAGAATACTGGAGTGGGGGGCCATGCCCTCCTCCAGGGGATCTTCCCGACCCAGGGATCGAACCAGTGTCTCTTAAGTCTCCTGCACTGGCAGGCGGGTTCTTTACCACTACTAGCGCCAAGCTCTGTGGTGGAAGAAGTTTCAGTTTACGAAGCAAGCATCTGTCCACACAGTCTCCAGAGACACTGTCACCAGCCCTCCAAAGGGCTCAGGGAAGCTAACTGTGTGACAGGCAACCCACTAAGAGAAGCAAGAGAAGGCACGCTGGAACTCGAAATATCTTTCATGGCTTTTAGTCACTAAACGGTAATAACATCAGAAAGAAAAACATAAGCAGCAGGCATACCAAACCTAGATGCCTTTTACTTTGTTCTAACACTGGTGCTCAGAATTGTTACAACCTGGCCCTCTGCACTGCCTCTGTCACCTGTCACACGGAGGACATAATGAGGTCTACTGCTCACCGAAATAGTACTTAACTCTCACACATTTTGTTAATCAAAACCCCCTCCTGCAGCCAAGAGCAGCACTATCAAACTTGGAGGATAACTATCCAGCTGATGCAGAAAAACACACATGAGACTTCATCTCAACATGGAAAAACGGAAACTAGTTTCAGAATGGTTTCTCATGCTCAGCTGCTTGCGTTCATGTCCGACTCTTTGTGACCCCACGGGCTGTACAGCCCGCCAGGGTCTTCTGTCCACGGGATTCTCCAGGCAAGAATACTGGAGTGGGGGGCCATGCCCTCCTCCAGGGGATCTTCCCGACCCAGGGATCGAACCAGTGTCTCTTAAGTCTCCTGCACTGGCAGGCGGGTTCTTTACCACTACTAGCGCCAAGCTCTGTGGTGGAAGAAGTTTCAGTTTACGAAGCAAGCATCTGTCCACACAGTCTCCAGAGACACTGTCACCAGCCCTCCAAAGGGCTCAGGGAAGCTAACTGTGTGACAGGCAACCCACTAAGAGAAGCAAGAGAAGGCACGCTGGAACTCGAAATATCTTTCATGGCTTTTAGTCACTAAACGGTAATAACATCAGAAAGATAAACATAAGCAGCAGGCGTACCAAACCTAGATGCCTTTTACTTTGTTCTAACACTGGTGCTCAGAATTGTTACAACCTGGCCCTCTGCACTGCCTCTGTCACCTGTCACACGGAGGACATAATGAGGTCTACTGCTCACCGAAATAGTACTTAACTCTCACACATTTTGTTAATCAAAACCCCCTCCTGCAGCCAAGAGCAGCGCTCAGCACGCTCTCAGCGGTCGGGCACAGTGGCCAGGGCACTCAGCTTGTCCGCCTGCAGCACGCCGGTCATCACATCCTCTGCGCACCTCACTGCCTGCTGCGGAAAGCCAAAACTCAAAAAAGGTGTGGGTGGTATTTAGGGGGAAAGATGGGTTTTTGTTTCTGAAACAGCAGGGTGAAGAGCTGAGAAACTGCAGACCTGGGGAAAGAGGAACCCAAGCAGGAACAGAGTGGGGTTGGGGGCGCAGTGCAGACCGTGGGGGCAGATGCCTTGATCCTAGTAAGAGGGGGAAGCAAATGCAAACTGGTGAACAGGGAGAGGGCCTGGCAGAGGCTTGGGCAGGGGCAGGAAGCTGGGGCCCTCTGTGGCTGCGGCCCCGGCTGCGTTGGAGCCCTCATGGATCTGTGGGGAGGGGAGGGAAGGCCGAAGGTAAGTGATGACAAACTAAAATCTGTGCACCGTCAGCACACCCCTGCGTGGCCCGGCTGCTGGGAGATGGGCAAGTCCCTGTCAGGTCTGCTGAGCTCACTTAACGCACTGGATGGCTGCTCATGGAGCACGTACAATGGGCTGAGATGCTTCCCTTTCACAACCACAAAGAGATGTTCTCCTACAGATCTGTGTTTTATTGTGAGCTGGAGCGGACACTCATGTTTTTCACTCCTTCCCAGCTTAAAGGAGAATATAGGTCATGTCCCCTCTGTTCTACTTTCCCCAGCACGGTAATCTCCCAGAAGATCTAGTCAACTGGTCTTGTTTCCCAGCCTCTAATCTGTCTCCTTCCTCACGTTCCTGCCTCCAGTCCTACTGACCCCTTCATTCCTTCTATCCATGTCCATCTCCAAGGCACACTGGTCCCCGCAGCCCAGGTGCCCCAGCCTTCTCCCACGTCTGCCCCTACAGCCACCATCGACGTGCCCCCGGCCTTCCTGTTCTTGTTGCGGGGGGATTCCTTCCAGCTTCCACAGGGCGGCCTTGGCAGCCTGGGCCCTTCTTCCTCTGGTTTCCTGACAGTCTGAACTACTCCCAGCCACATCTCCTGAGGGTGTCTCACCTTCACACCCCAACAGCCTCCCCTCTCCCCACAGCCCTCAGCACTATCGCCTAGCCTGCCTGTCTCCTCTCCAGCTCCTGTAACCCCACTTTCCGTCCTGGGGGAGCATCGCTGCTTCAGCCCCGCCCACTTCTCCCCAAACACCGTCCTCTGTCCAATACGCTGGCCTCCCTGCTTCCGGCACAGGCTGCTGATCCACAAAGCCCCTTTCCCCTTCTTCCCCGGGCACACAGCTACGTGAAGTCTCTCAGCTCCCTATGCACTCAGGCTGAGTGCTGTGACTGCTTTTAGATGAGAAAATGTGAGTGGAAATCACGTGGGCTGCCCCGAGGCCTTGCCACAAAAGCATCCGTGCACATTCTTACCCGCACATGCCCCTTCACATCCAGCTGGGTTGTGAAACTTACTTTCTTAGAGCACAGGCAAATGTCTACTTCAGAAACTTGAAGGACAAAATAGAAAAACAGGTAATAAGCCGCCGGAGTCTGTTGTATGTCTTATGCCATGCAGCACAAACAGCACTGGGAGTGTTCAAGCTGGCGGAGAACAGCCCCGGGCTCTGAGGAAGGGCAAGGGACAGAGGCTGAGATGTGTGATAAGGACCAGCAGTCTCCCTGCCCCGTGCCACATCCTCAGCTAGGACAGGGGAGAGTCTGGAGACTCTGACCTTAGAGCCAGAGGGTAAGATCGGTAGCTACCAGGGGAAATGAAGCCACAGCTTAAAGATGAAGACGGGAGAGCCAGGTTGACAGGGCCAGCCAAGCAGCAGAACCAGGCAGGCAGAGTGGCATGAAGTGGGGGCGGGGGAAGGGTGGTAAGGGCGCTGGCTGACTCAAAGGCCACACCTGTGGGAGAACAGAGTAATGGGAGGGGGACCTGGGAGATGGAATTAGGTTACAAGTTTGTTACATGCAGAGTAAGGCGTCCCCACCCCCACCCCAGGTAAACAAGAAAGCCATTGTAGGATCCGAGGCAGAGGAGCTCAATGGAATGTGCTTGGGGGTTAATCTGTGGTGGAATGCAGCCGGGAATCCACAAGAACACACTGGTTAGGGAGCCAGCCCCCTACTCGGTACCAGCCCCTCCATATCCTGTGCTCTCTGCAGACAACCTCACCTCTTTGATGATGTCCCAGGATTCATGATTATGGCACTCAGTCACACTTACCCTGTTAAGGAGCAGTCTAGAATGCCCCAAACTTAGCTTTGAGACTACTCAGGCCCTGGAGAAAGTTCACCCCCAAAGGGAATGGGAAGCTGCATTCCCACACAGGTATCACAGGAGGTTCATTAGCCAAGACTGAGGCTATAAGCACAGACAGAGCCCAGTAAGCTACAGAGGGGCCCCGGGTGTGGACCAGGACAATGATTTGCTCCTGGAGATATCAGTCGGGATTTCCCTGGCGGTCCAGTGGCTGACTCCACGCTTCCAACGCAGGGGACATGGACTTGAACAGGCTGGGGAACTAAGATATGTTGTGCTTCTCGGCCAAAAACAAAAACATAAAAAGGTGTCATCAGCTGCTACCAGTATCAGGACATCAGACTTGGGGAAAGGAAGAGACCTAAAGTTGACAATCCCCCCCAACTTCCAGGAACCATGGCTCACGTTCCACTAGAAAATATCTGTAAGGCACAGGAGGCTCAGTTAATTAGCAGTTCCATCCACAAGCCCTCTCATGAACTGATCTCCAAAGTACTGGAGAGTAGGAACTGTCAACTTCATTTCACACACAAAGAAGCAGCAAACTGTGGTGAAACTGAGATTTCAACTTTAGTTTTCTAAACAAGGTGTCTTTTTAGCTGGCCTCTTTTATAAAATATGAATTCCTGACAGACTCTTGGCCAATTCTGAAGATGAGGAAGACACAGTATCTCGAGGAAATAATGATTTAGCTAGAAAACAGGCATGAAAACAAATGCACAGAGTAAGAGGCTACAAGTGCTATTGCTGGAGGTCCGACTACAGAGGACAGAAAGGTGGTCAGTCATGGCCTGTACATGCAGACATGTAATAAACAGACACCCAGTGAAATCCTTCATCAATCTTACTGAGCAGCTATTAATATTATGAGCCAGGCACCACTCTGGGTACGGGAGGTTCAACAGTGAAGAAAACAGATAAATCCCCTGCCCTAAATTTCTGGTGGGAGAAGCTTACATTCTTATTGCAGATAGATGGATAGATGAATGGAAACATGGTTGGGTGGACAGACAGATGTGTCTGGGGGAAACCATCAAAGTCTTCATGGAGTAGATGAGTCTTGAACTAATCTCTTGAAAACTGAAGACAAGGTGTTGGTCAGGGGAAGGAGGGGAAATCTGGGAAGCTCTTCAGGAGAAGCAGCAAAGAGAGAACCATGAAGGTGTTCATCAGTCAGGGCTCTCTGGGGACCCTCGCTTGGGTCATCCCCTGGAGCTAAAGTGTTGAGGGCAAGCAAGAGATGAAGGGAGGGAGGGAAGCAGGCAGGGGCCGTGGAACTTGGGTTTGTCGTGCAAGTCATAAGGAATCTGTGAAAGGCTTTAAAGTTGATAACAAAACAGTACCATTAAGCCCCAAATACAATGAGGGGTTCACATGTTGGGAAGAGTCCTGTTTCAAAGTAGCTTGTTTAGTAATCTCTTTACTAGAAAAAAAAAAAAAAAAATTCTAGAACAGTCACTTGGAAGAGGCAGTGTGGGTTTAGAAACTGCATATTTCCTGATTAGCCAACCGAGCACTGATATTTGTATTGCTTTACGAGAGCAATATGCCTATCACCATCCCAAACTTACATCCCTTCCTACAGAGTCTAAAGAAAGAGCAGCTATTCTTTTCAAGTAAAACCATTCCATAAAGGCCAATTCATAATATTCATCCTCAGATAAGCCACCAAACAATGACTGGCATCCGCCAACAGGCCACCCACCCAGGCATGTTTTATATCATTATAAAGACTCACTCCACCAGCTCAGGTCTTTTACCAAATAGCAGAAAACTGTACAAGAATCATAACTGGTTCTGCTACAAAAGGGAAAGAAGATCTTGGTTCCCTAAAACAGGATTAAAACATAAAAATGCAGCTTTTCTTTTGTCTCTGCCCTGGGAGAAAGGAAGAGGCAGCTCACAGAACCTGCACACACTTTTTCTGGGGAGGTGAAGCCCCTGCCCGCCCCACACCCGCTCCTCAGAGCACTCCTCCCCTCCTCTACCACGCACCTCTTTGGAGCACCAGGCACATTTTGGGTGGATTAGCAGGCATTCTTCACACGAGGTGGCACTTCCACTGGTGCATATGTTGAGACCTTCAAAGAAAGATAAAGATGCGGCCATGAGCTTCCAGCCATAAACTCCATTAATGGGCTTCTGCCTGGGCGGGAGGAGGAGTCACTTCCGTCCCTAACAGGGGGCCTCCCTGAAGCTGAAGGGTGCAGGCCCTTGTGCTGATCGCAGGCCTCTGCTCACTGGCCGAAGCTAAACACTGGCGGTTTCTGACGCACCCACCGCATGCACACTTGCGTTAGCAACTCCCGTCGCTTCTGCTGTGCCCGCCAGGAGTCCCACTGCCTTCTCCCTGACACAGCAGGCCCTGGCTCATCGAGAACAAGGCCCCTCTATGCTCAGTCCAGACAAAATACCATAAATAGCACAAAAAGCAAATTAAAAAAGAACTGATTGATCTTCTTCAGACATAAGAAAATCCTAAATCAGGTACTGTCACACCAAATACACAGTGTACCGAAAGACAGCAGCAAAGTCCTTAAAGAAGAATATAGCCGAGGAATACAATGCCAGCTTAAGATACAGGGTATCTATTAATTCAATATATCTACTAATAGATCAAGAAAATACCTATCATCTGGGGAGATAATAAAAAGGTATTTGATCAAATTAAAAAGCCACCCATTCAAAGTCTATCCCTGATGTTCAAAAAAATACCAGAAACTAAGAAGGAAACATCCTGTAAAAATTATTTACCTTCTACCCTCTGTTCCCATCTCATTGTCCGCCTCCTCCCTCATCTCCCTTCTCCACTGTATGCCCCTCCCACTACCATCCCCAAAAGCAAAGGCATCCGTAGTGAAATTTATCATCACCCAAGTCTTTTTGGGGAAGGCAATGGCACCCCACCCCAGTACTCTTGCCTGGAAAATTCAATGGACGGAGTAGCCTGGTGGGCTGCAGTCCATGAGGTCACTAACAGTCGGACAGACTGAGCGACTTCACTTTCACTTTTCTCTTTCATGCATTGGAGAAGGAAACGGCAACCCACTCCAATATTCTTGCCTGGAGAATCCCAGGGATGGGGGAGCCTGGTGGGCTGCCGTCTATGGGGTCACACAGAGTCGGACACGACTGAAGTGACTTAGCAGCAGCAGCAGCAAGTCTTTTCCTTTTGGGACAGATTTCTTTTGACCAAGAGCAATACTTACTGGCTTCTCTCTAAACAGATGTAACTTTATTTGGTCCTCACAGCACTAACAGACCCACTGGTCTCTTCTGCTCACTGCCTAGAGGCTCACTGGATAAATGGAAAAAAGAAAAACCCAGGGCCACCAGCCCTAGGAAGAAGGGTTCAGATCATAAAGGGAAAAAACAGAGGCAATAAGATTAACAAGAGAGTGTGGAGGAGAAACAGGGAGGTTGAGACTCTTCCCCAGCTTCACCAAACAACATAACAATATTGGTTGTAAGACATCTTAAAACTATAACATTTCTCTAATTTGGTCATTTTAACTCCTTGATTCTTCTTTGTCACTAGCAGAAAGAAACCTACAGAAATCGGGTGATGCAGGAGGCTGCACTGAGTCACTGCACTGAGGCACTAGAGGGAAAGCCTTTTGGGATGAGAATGGCAGCTCATTCCCACTTTCAGGCAATGAAAGTGGGAGAAACTGGCAGGAGCTGAGGGGCTGGGAAAAAGAGGGGTGACTTTGGGAGCACACAGAGGGTAAGAATGATGGCTTTCCCCAGCCAGAGACCCTGACGTGGAACCCTGGGCACTTCATCTCCACCAACTGCCACCCTGTTGGGACCCCACCTCATATCACCAGAGCTGGGGACCCCAATGTCACTGCCAGGCCTGCAGTGGGACCTCCTGGGTACAACGCTGGACTCGGAATGCATTTTACAGGAGAAACAAAGCCAGGACCAATGACCCTGCAGGCCTCATTTCAGGAGGAAGAGTCCTTCGCAGGTCCAAACATTCACCAGGAAGGTATCAGAATTCAGCCCACAGGGAAGTTGGGCTTGCCGTCCACCTGCTTACATTGACAACCTCCTTTCTCACTTTAAAATGAATCCACTCACTTGGAGATTTTCAAATAGGTACCTGAGCCTGTTAAAAAAGAGAAATGATTGCAGGAAAAGTTTCAAACGGTCAGTTTCACTGTTTGGTTAAATCTCCTTACCTGAATCACTTTGCTGTACAGCAGAAATTAACACAACACTGTAAATCAACTATACTTCAATTAAAAAAAAATTCCCCAGAATATTTCGCTTAAAGTTGACAATAAATAAATAGATGTGGGAACTCCCTTGGCAGTCCAGTGGTTAAGAGTCCACCTGCCAATGCAGGGGACATGAGTTGGATCCAAGAGGATCCCACATGCTGTGGAGCAACTAAGCCCATGAGCCAGCAACAACAACTGAGCCCAGGAGCCACAACTACTGCCGTGGTGCACCCCAGAGCCCCCGCCGGCAACAGGGAAACGACCACAAGGAGAAGCCCTCCCATGGCAATCGGAGAGCGGCCCCTGCTCGCTGCGACTAGAGAAAGACTGTGTGCAGCAACGAAGACCCAGCACAGCCCAAAATAAACAGACTCAGAAAAATAAGCAGACGTGGACAACTAAAATAAAAACAACCCAAAACTCCTCATCTGACAGAAACCACTAGCTGCGCAGGGGACACAATCAAACCTAGAATGAAAGTGACTTTTCCCCTGTTCTCCTCCACCTTATCAAATACACATTCAGGCTCTTGTGGCATGTCATTTGCTTTGACATATAAAATAACTTCTATAAAGGATGCATAAAATCATCCCTATAAATCATTTCTATAAAATCATGGAACTGCAGAACCTTGAAGCAAGAAATGCTTTAGGATCAGCTCATTAAGTCATCTCATTTTACAGCTGAAAACCTGAGAAAACAAAAATAACTTGGGAAAAATAACAAGGAGCCCAGTCTTCCGGTAAGAGGTCAGAAGGGGAACGAGCAAGCAAGTACCCATATGGGGTCGCTATGCCACCCAGACACGGGTCACATGACCAGTGAGTTCCAGGGTCCTCTGAAGGAGATGTTCAACAGGCCCTCAGTCAGAAAGGAATTTGAGACTGGATGTCTCAATTATGGCTCTGCCCCAACTCACATTAATTCACAGACACCACCTTCTAGTTACCAGGGCCTCATCACTGAGCTCGGGGACCTTGGATCAGAGATCTCGGGTTCGGAGCATTAAGGGCTCCTCCTCTCTGACCCGTATCACACTGGGCTCTGGTCTTCTGCTTTGTTAGCCTAAAAGACCCTGGACAAAATCCTGAAAGAGGATCCACAGGTGTGACAGGCATCCGGCATGAAACATACTGAACAACTGTAAAGTGCCTGTCACACTACATCCTGAGTCGTTTCTGTTACTTCTGACATATTCGCACGCAATAGTAGTTTCACTGCACTGACAGTGATTCCACTAAAATCAGGTTGCTGTATTTTGTAATAACAAAATGGAAAGTAACCTTTAAAAACTGTATAAAAAATTAATTTTAAAATATAAAAATAAAATTAGGTTGCTGTTGAGACAAATTCAAATTCAAGAAACCCTGCGCTATGCAAGTCCTAAACGCCAGGTACTGGACTAGGCGAAGCTAGAGACACAGAGATGAATGACCCAGGCTGTGCTCCCTGGGAGCTCACAGCTGCCAGGGACAGGTCATGCCAGTCCCGCCAGGCACTCTGGGAACCAAAAGCATAGACTGTGCGCTGCCATGTGCCCCTGCGCCGGTGCTACCCCTCTGGCATCTCCCCTCCCTCCGCCTACTAACATTTCAGTGAGTTTGGATTTGGCTGGATGAGTCACTCGGCACGAGTAGCACCCTGAAAGGAAGGAAGTAATGAATACAAACTTACACAGCTGCAGTTCACAAATGTCAGAGTGTTGGGTCTAGGTCATAGCAATAGGTGCTGGAGGCCCAGGCAGTGGCCACTTTTCTTGGTTACTGTTTGCACGGTGACCACTCCCAGCTCAGTGTCAATTGCCTGCAGCCCTTAATGTCTCTGAAGCTAGGGGTTTAATGCAAACCATCATCTGAAAATACTTTCTCCTTCCGAAATTCAATGACTCACCCCTCCCTCTTATCGATCTTATCCAGGCTAGGCCGATCCTTCCTTCAAGATGCATGAAACGTTTCTCCTAATCCAACCCTTCCTGCCTGCACCCTCCTCCAGCCCCATACAGCCCAAGCCAGGCCCTCCGCAGGTTTCTGCGGTCACCTCCTGGCCGGTCTCCCTCCATTCAGCCTCTCCACACCTCTGCCTACCCGACGTGGCCAAGGTCACACAGCACCCACTGATGCACACCTCCAGCAGTTGGAATTTCCTGATCTAAAACACTCCATGGGATAATAGAGGTGAGTCCCGAGACGGAGCAGCCCTAATGGCAGGCAGAGAGGAGACATGACACTGCTCACTGGGAACAGTGGGAGACACACAGCAAGCAAGCAGGGCGTGCACGCACCCCGGAAAGCGCACAGACAAGAACAGACCCTGCCGTTAATGTCTGTGCAACCACCCTCAAGACACAACTGAGAAGCCAGCGAGAGACACAGTCCTGGACTACATTTTATTCATTGCTTTCAAGACAACAGAAAACAAAACCATCTCACCATTGTTGTTTGGGGGGAAACAATGGTAAGGCACTGGAGTGCTTCTCCCCATGCTCTGAACCACAGCCGCTCATGTGTCACATGATAGACAAAGTCTTTCCAGCACTGAATCTAGCAATTAAATAGTCATCGGCCTAAAGATGTTACCACAAAGTGTAAATACACCCTAGAAAGGATCCGTCTCGTTCGTATCCTTGCTGCCTTTCTGAACGCCAGACATCTGCAGAACATTCAACAACATCACCTTTACAGACATGACCTGCTGTTTAAAAACATCAGTTCATATATAGGATACTATGCAGCTTTAAAAAAGAATGTGCATGCTCTCTGTTCCCTGCATACTGGTATGACGCTCACTCTGAGACAGTTTTCACTAAGTTAACATAAAAGGCAAAGGGCAGAACAGTGTGTTTAGTGCTGCCTTTCAATAAAACTGGGGGAGGGAGGTTTGTAGTAAACATATAAAAACACTATGGACCCATATGAAACTGACAGGGATGGTCTGAGCAGGGAAGCAGGTCAGGGTAATGTCCCAGACTAACCAGCAACAAGAATGAAAGAGCAATCTCTCACCTACACTGGATATGCTTTTAAAAAGTATGAGAATCTATTACCTATTCAAAATTTATTTTTAAAAAGACAACTGACTACTTATATGATCTCCCTCTAAAAATTCATAACTCCAGTCTAAGCATTAAAAAAAAAAAAACAGACAAATCCCAGTGGAGGGACTGTCTACAAAATACCTCCTCAAAAATGTCAAGGTCATTAAAAGATAGAAAAACTGTCACAACCAAGAGAAGCCTATGAGGACATGACAACTCAATGTAATACGGTATCCTGCACAGGCTCCTAGAACAGAAAAAGAACATCAGACTTAAACTAAGAAAATCTAAGTATGGCTTTAGTTAATAACAACATATTGATGTGGTTCATGAATTGTAACAAATATGCCATATGCATGCAAGATGCAAGCCACAGGCAAAGCTGGAATTAGGGCATATGAGAACTCCCGTACTAACGTCTCAGTTTCCCCGTGAATCTAAAACTGTTTTACATATTTTAAAACTTGAGGGTTTTGTGTGTGTTTTTTTAAACCACCATTGAAATCATGGTGGAAGTGGGGAAGTGGGTAGGAATCAACCCAGTACCAATCATTCTGTCCATATCAGGGACCTAAAGGTAAGTGTTGTTTTTGCTGTTGTTTTGTGAGAGCCGGGCAATTGACCTTATAGCAGGTGAGGCAGATCCCCCTCCAACTTCCAGCCTCCTCTAAAAGACAGAATATGCAATGAGAGGGAGGGAAGGAGAGGCCCATTCTGCTCCACCCAAGGGATGCAGACAAGGCTTTACAGAAGACAGAACATTTGGGCTGGAGTCAGGGGTGCAGACAAGGCTTCACAGAAGACAGAACATTTGGGCTGGAGTCATGAGATAAGGAGAGGACACCCTGGCATGAAAGACCCAAGAGTTGTTCTGTCACTTATTGGCTACATGACCTTGGGCAAGTCATAACTTTTCCTGGCCTTAGAATCCCCCTGCAAACAATTCAAGGGTGACAAAAACAACCTGTATCATAGGTGCCAACTCAAAAAAATCTTGACAGACTCAAGTGAGTTCTCTCTCGCACGCAACTGTTTCTTCCTAACAAGCTACATGCAGTCTCTGACCTCAAAGCTAGTTGTAGAAGGCGGCAGGAGGTGAGGATGGGTCACTCTGCCTCCAACACACACTTGTGTCCATCCATTCATTCAACAAGTATTAGTCAGACACTGTTCTAAGCACAGATGAATACAATGACAAATAAAAACCAACAAAACTCCCTGCTTTCATGGAGCTTATGTCCTGATTGGGGGCTGAATGCTCAGAGGAGAAGATGAACAATAAACCAGATAAGCAAGTACACTAGATGGTAGTAAGTGCTAAGGAGAAATATCAAAGAAGGCAAGGAGATAGAAAGAATGTGAGGCAGGAGGTTGCAGTTTGCCTGAGTAGGACACACTGAGAAACGGCCTTGGAGGCCTGCAGTGCAGAGATCGGCAGGGAGAACATTCCAGGCAGAGGGAAGGCCTGTGATCCAGCCCTAAGAACAGTGATGGGACTGAAGTGCGTGAGGGGAAGTAGTGAGAGGCATTAGGTGGGGGCGGGGGAGGGGGCAGTCAGGGGGCGATCATGCAGAGCCTGGTAGGACCCTGGCAGGACTTCTGGAAGCCACTGGATGATTTTAGGCAGAGTAACACAATCTAAGTTGAGTTTTAACAGGATCATTCTGAGTAAGAGTTGAGTATAATTCCACAAGGGACAAGCAACTATTTTTGAAAAACTGGTGGGGGCGGGAACTAGCATCTACCACAGGGAAAGTGTCACGGCCTTCCCTGGAAGCAAACTTTTCACCATGTAGCCCAGGAATCAAACCCTGCAATCAATAAAAGCAGCAGCCTCATAAACACATGGGTGCCTAGAAAGTGTTCCTTTACATTCATAAAGGTCATTAATCTCATTTCAGCTTGAAAGAAGAAACACACCACAGCCCTCAGTCCCAGTGTATTGAAAATACCTGCGATGCAACCCCACCGCCATTAACCCGGCTGCTCAATGCCACGTGAACGGGGTATTATCATTTAAGCACTAGGTAATCACTCCACATTACATTAAAACTTCAGAATATTTCCGTAAGCTGGCTGGAGAAGAAAAAGTAGTTACCAGGGTAGGCAGGCACAAAGGGCCTTTTGCCAACTACTTAGATATATTCATTCTCTGTTGCCTCAGTAGCTAAATAAGCATGGAGAACAAGCAGGAGAGGAATACTAATTAGAGCTAATTAGACCCTGCCCTCTTTTGCCTCAATCGCCTTTATTAAAAGTCCCCCTAATTCAAGGATGATGGCGCTAAAGTGTAAATACCTAGGGTAAACAGCAGCCGACCCACCAAGCCCCCTGGTTTGCATTCTAAACCTTTGTCTGGTTACCTGAGGGCTGCAAACCCAAGGCCAAATTCCAACAGCCCCGTCATGGACCACAGAAATCGTGGTGGTGGGGGAGTGCTGCCAACAGGAGTCCAGTAAATAGGATAAAGGGCTCTCCTAGGATTTAGAGCATTCTAATGTGCAGGGCATTCACTAAAAGAACATTTTTTTTCCTTTTAATAAACTATGACGGCAAACATGACTGCAGTTCTGCAGCCCAGTCAATGCCATACCCCTCCCTCCTTAGTAGAGAACAAGGGCCTCCCCAAAGAGAAACCCTTCCTCAGGTCCTGTCTGCAGGTCTTTGCTAATAAAGAGAGCAGAGAACTCTGGGATAGGGGGTTGTCAGCCTGCTGGGGACTTGTTTGAAGCCCCCTTAAATTAAAAGTCTGTTTCCTGCTGGATTAAACACACAGACGAAAGTAGTGCAAAGCAATAGACTGGTAACTTAACCACTGATCTAGGGACACTCAGGCAGGCAGGACCCTACAGATCACCTTTTTCTCTTAGTGGGTAATCAAGGTTTTTCTGTCAAATTCTGTCCTAGTAGCAGAACACAAATTGGACAAGGTACCTGCAGTGCTTCAAGAAAAAGAGAAGACAAGGGAAGGAAGAGAAAAGAAAAGCTGTTTCAGACTTGCAGTTTGAATGCTTGCAGTTGGCTCAGCAACTCTGGGAAACTAGGAGAAATCACACAGATATGTGTCAGTCCCTGGTAACCTTGAGAAGCTCCAGGGCATTAAGAGGGAGGTGGCCAGGTTTGGAAGCCAGTGATGGGCTTGCTCTCCCATTGCTCTGCTGATCCATGGAGGGATGGCTGAGCTCTAACACAATTCTAGAAGAAGAGACAGCACTGGAAATAAACCTCTGCGGGCTCAATGCTTTTTTCCCTACCTAAATTGTGCCCTAAACCAAAAAGTTATGTGGCCTATGCACAAGGAGAGTGGGCAAATCACTTCACTTCCTTGGGCTAACCCCTAAAATGGAGATCATTAGAAAGAAATACATGAACTTTGAAAAGCAGAAATCACAATGCAAATGGAAAAGAACAGATTGAAAGAACTATTTGCAACTGGAAGGAAGTATTTATGTTTTTATCAGAACCAGGATGTCAACCTGTAAGGAAACTAAGAAATCATCTCCTTCAGCAGTTCCTAAACTTTTGTATTTCACAGATAATGATTTAAAAAGAAAACAAAAAGAGAAGGTAAAATTTATATAGGATTGCCAATTTTTTCGTTTGCTCAAAACAAAAAACTACCCTGTTATCACTACAAATTATTAAAATGAAGTTTTCCTAAAAATGAAAAAGAATTTCAAATTAAAGGACAGTCCTTGTGAAGCAGGGGGCTGTTGGCAATAATATATTCCTGTGTATGACACAGGCTATATCCTTCTCTTTGCCCTTCCCTGGGGACCCATGAGCAAGGGCACTGGTTGCCAGATGGGTGTTTGGAAACCAGTGATTCACTCCAAGTTCTGGACTGATGAAAGAAACCTGTTGCAGTAATAAGTCTGAAATATCGCCTAAAACAGTTTTTGTTTGTCTAGACCTCTCCTCTCTCTCAGACAGCAACCTTCACTGCCTTCATGTAAATGAAACTCTGCAGGGGACCGTCCTCCCCTCCCTCTTGGCCAGACACACGGTTCGTAACAGCAATCAAGAAATTGGGGCTTGAAAGTGAACGGAGAACCTCAACACAATTATCTCCTACCGGAAAAGAGAAAGTCTGGAGCTTCCTGCTTTTAGAGGGGATGGGGTGGGGGTAGCGCCTTCTGCCTGGCAACCCCAGCGCCAACAGAGCATCCTTCCTCAGCAGTCTCCCAACTCTGAAAACTTAAAGCAGGTAACTGAGGGTCCTCACACAGCCGCCAGCCCAGAGCAGGATCGCGCGAGTGCAACTGCACACCCCCTGCTCCAGAATCCTTCAGAATCAGGGGGAGTACGCTGCACCGGGTGTTTGTAAACGCCTACATAAAGCCAGGCAGAAGGAAGTAGATCGCGAGTTCGCAGGTGGGGCTGTGGTTTCGGACGCGGGTCTCCCCTCGGGTATGCGGGAGCTTGGGAGAGGAAGGGGCGTTTACATCTTTAAAGAAAGGCGGCTGGCCTAGGCGGGGTTAAACTCTAGGATTCGCCAGGAAACCCTGGGCATCCACGCTTGCTCAAGTGTCTAGCCCCCGAGAGTAGCCGTGAACCCCACGCTTTGGCTCCGGGTCACACGCCTCCGGTTACCCCTCGCTCCCCGCGATCAGGGCACCGGCTGCATCACCCGGCGCCTCCCAGCAGCCTGGCCACCCCGGGCCGGCCACAAGGGCCGCTTTGTGCCGGGAGTTGCAGAGCCCGGATCCCGACGCGGGGCTGGCGGTGGCCCTCCCCGCGCACTGGGCGCGGGCGCTCGCGGGCTAGGTCAGCAGACGGGCAGGGCTGTTTACACAGGAAGGCTCCTCCTCGCCCGGGAGGGGGACCAGGGGCCGAAGGCAGCCCAGCGGGACTGTGGCGGGCCGCGCGCGGGGTGGCGCACGCAGTCTGAAGGCCCCCCTCCCGGTCGTCCCCGGCGGCTCGCCACCTGGGGGTGTCCCCGAGGACGTCTCCCACCTTCAAACAACTGCCCTGGCCCCTGCCCCTCCAAGACGCCGGCGGGCGGCTCGGGGCGCCACGAAGTTTCTTTCTGCACAGCGGGCGGCGTGGCTTACCTGGGAGCCGGGGCACGAGCGCGCAAAGCCAGAGGAGGCAAGAGAACAGGAGCGCCGGGGCCCGCGGCATGGTGGGGCGCCCGGCTCAGCGGCTGCGCGGGCGGCGGACTCCGCGGGGGCGTGCGGCCGGGGAGCGGGGGCGGAGGGCCGGGGGCCTCGACCGGACGGGAGGCGGGGGCGGCTGCTCTGGCCCGCGCCCCGCCGCCACCATCCCTCCCGCAGCGCTCGCCGCCAAGTCCCGGGGCCGCCGCTGCGCCGGCTCGCCGGCCGGGACGCCCGGAGTGTCGCCGCTCGGGACAGCCTCGGCGGGCGGTCTGGGCAGAGGCGGGACAGCAGGCTCTGCGCTGCGGCCGCGACTCTGGCTCCGCGACGCGTCCCGGGCCGCGGCTCCCCCGCGCGCCGGCAAACTCTTGCCAGTCGCCTCCACCCCTTCCCTTCCTTTCCTCGCTCCGGCCCGCCGGGCTCCACTTTCCTCTCCTCACTCCTCCCCTTCTCTCCCCTTCCCGGCCCCCGCCCGGCTGCCACACGGTCCGCTGACGGCGAGGCGGGGCGGGCTGAGCTCCGCCCCTCGCGGGGACCGGCCCGAAACGCGAGGCCGAGGGCATCCAGGTGGAAGTCGCTTCCGGCGCACCTGGAGGCCGGAGCGGGGGTCTAAATCCCGGTCTTTCCTAGCAGCGTGGGCCTGCGGGAAGGCGGCAGGTCACGTTCCATCCGAGAGCAGAGATTACCTGGGGTTGCTGAATTTAAGGGGGCGGGGGGAACCGTGCAGCGGCAGTCTGGTCTTCCTTCCCAAAGCACCGCTCGCTCGAGAGAAGAAGGTATCTGCGCGTGTTGCCGCGAGGAGAGTCGCTCCATGGGGAACGTGGGGCGTGGAGGCACATCTGAAACACACTCTCCTCTCTTTCAAGTTTTGCCCCTTAACGCGGATTTGAGATTGGTCAATAGGTCGCTATTATGCGTTTTTCTTATCTCGATACGATGGCGGTTTCCGTAAAAGCGAAACAAATTAAAAACAGATGCTCAGCCTTTCACCGTGTTCTTTATATCTGAGCTGGTTCTAAAATTGACTGTAAGGGGTGGGGTGGGGAGCTTCTCTGAACAGCATGTGCAAAGGACCAGGTGGGCTTGGGCTGTGCCGCATTGAGGGGGTTAAGACCGGAATGGTTTGTAGGCCAGAGAAGAAGAGGCGGTCTTTACGTAGAAGGAGATAACAGTAGAGCAGCCTAACACGTAGAGCACTAGCCAGACGCTGAAATGTAAATACCCTATTAACTCTTGAAATCCTCTCCCACAACCCTACTGTTAACCAGGTGAGAAAACTGAGGCAAAGAGTTAACATGCCAAAAGCGACAGAGCTGGATGCCTTGTCCAAAAGTTCAGAGTGTCTTTGACTAGAAGCAGAAGCAGCAAAAAAAGCAAAGTGATATGACCTTTGCAGGTCAGGAACCAGTCGGACAGATGGCTCTGGGGAGGGAGGGGGAGGGGGGGCAGTTCTAACTAACCAGATTAGGGAGTTTGCAGTTTAATTGTGCCCTCCCACCCCACATTCTACCAAGGTGGTGGCCTGATGCCAGAGGAAATCAATTTATTCTTGTGGTACAGTGTGCATAGAAGCCAAGCTCCAAGTTCCACTTGAAAGAGGGTTTCATCCATAAATTGCATGTAAATATCACTGTACTCTAAATGTTCCCAGTGTTTATTCTGATGTAAGAGTCATGCTTGTCCTTAAACTTTTTCCAGTAAAACTGGTGCTGCTGGAGCTTCTCCGGGTTTATCCTGGGTCTTTCTGCCTCAGCTGAATGACCTTGGGGCTACTCTTATCCAAGCTTGAGAGGCAATGATTATAATTAATGGGCCGCCAGTAAAAGAGTTTGAGCTGAGAGGTGTCAGTGCCTAGTGGTGATTTTCAAAGATTTGTCTGTTAAGGATGTGACGGATAGATTAGATGGAAGGAAAGTTGCAGAAATTGAGTAAGTATTGCATTGATAAGTACAATTAAAAACTTGTATTTATCAAGCGTCCTCTAAGTCTATAGCCTGTGGTGTCTGGTATGTGCACCACCTCCCCCACCCCAGCATGGCCCTTCACTGTTCAGCCCCAACACATACCCCTGTTTACCTGGATTGCACCTGGAAAGAGCTGCAACCAAATCTGCCCTCCTCCAGTCCCACCCTGGTGGTTTCCAACCTGCCCAGGCCTGCCGTAAACCACTGAATCCCAAGTGATGACAACATTCTTCCATGTTCCATTATCTCAGAACTAGTTTGGAGGCAGGTACCTCTTCTAATTCCTCCCAAGCTTTTGTTTTCTGCTGTGTGGCTTTTTCTTGTCCGGTCACCCTTCATTCTTGTTATTAGCTAGAGTGGAGAGGTAGAGCTTGACATGTTAGTCTCTCAGTCATTGTCATGTCTGACTTTTTGCTCCCCCGTGGACTATAGCCTGCCAGGCTCTTCTGTTCATGGGATTTTCCAGGCAAGAATACTGGACTGGGTGGCCATTTCCTTCTCCAGGGAATCTTCCTGACCCAGGGGTTGAACCTGGGCAGATTCTTTACCATCTGAGGCATCAGGGAGAGTGGAAGTGCCCTTCAAATGCTTTGACTTTCTCTGATGAACAAAGTCAGCATGCACTGTTGGACCCTCTCAGGCAGGAGACAAGGCTGTGCTTCCCACAGCCACTGGAATATTAATAGTCCTTGTGGCTGCCTCCACAACATCCCATTTCTGATCATTGCTGAGCTTCTGGACCCAACGGAGGCTGCTGGTTGGATTGAGTTTGAGTCTCAAAGTTTGAACATAGATAACCCAGAGGGCGCAAAATCGATCTCTGGTCTGGGAAAATCCCACATGCCATGGAGCAACTAAGCCTGTGCACCACAACTATTGAGCCTGTGAGCCCAGGAGCTGCAACTGTTGAGCCCACGCTCTGCAACAAGAGAAGCCACTGCAATGAGAAGCCTACTCGCCACAACTAGAGAAAAGCCCTCTCAGCAACGAATACCCAGCACTGCCAAAAATAAATTCATTAAAAAGAAAATTTTGTATTTTGAGATTCAGATTTCCATGCTAACTCACTCCCACGGGTAAATTGTCCTATTGTGTAATTCAATCTATAATCCAGGTCAAAAATATTTCACTGATTTATAGATACAATGTAATATGCAGGGAAAAGAAGTCCAAGGGGGAAAAAAACAACCCTACAGTTTTCACCTTACTTTTAGATAATATGCTTAATTTACTCTGCTTTTATAATAGTCATGCCTGGGGCTTGTCACAGTGCTAGAAATGAATGACCTTGATGACAGAATGTTATCAAATTCTTTTGCAGCAACTGATAGGACTATGAAACATGTATAAAATTTTCTTTAATGTTAATATTAGGTTGGCGAAAAGGTAATTGTGCTTTCAGACCATGAATTTTAAATCATTATAACTGGGGTCAAACATATCTTTATTAATTAAAATAGGAACCTTTACCATCAACATATTTTTGCCAATGAGAAATAAGTTTGTTTATACCTGTAGCATAAAAACCCATGCTTCAGGATTTGGCAAACTCTTGGAAAGTATTTTGTGCTTCCTGCTGGTTGTGGAAGCATTTTCCCTGCAAAAAGTTGTCAGGATGCTTGAAGAAGTAATAGTTGGTTGGCAAGAGGTCAGGTGAATATGGCAGATAAGGCAAAACTTCATAGCCCAATTCATTCAACTTCTGAAGCATTGATTGTGATGTGCAGTTGGGCATTGTGGGAGAGAAGAATTGGGTCCATTCTGTTGATCATTGCAGACGTTGCAGTTTTCAGTGCATCTCATCAATTTGCTGAACATACTTCTCAGGTATAATGATTTTGCCAGGATTCAGAAAACTGCAGTGGCTCAGACCAGCAGCACACCACCAAACAGTGACCCATGACCCTTTTTTTGGTGCAAGTTTGGCTTTAGGAAGTGCTTTGGGGCTTCTTCTTGGTCCAGCCTGAGCTGGTCGTCACAGGTTGTTGAATAAAATCCACTTTTTCATTGCATGTCACGATCCAGTCGAGAAATGGCTCGTTGTTGTTCTATAGAATAAGAGAAGACAAAACTTCAAAACAATTTTTTTGAATTTGCAGTCAGCTCATGAGGCACCCACTTAAGCTTCTTCACTTTTCCAATTTGCTTCAAATGCTGAATGACCTCAGAGTGGTCAATGGTGAGTTCTCCGCCAACTTCTCATGTCGTTGTAAGAGGATCAGCTTCGATGATGGCTGGTCGTTATCAACTTCTGATGGCCGGCCTCTGTCGGCTACTGTCCTCCTCATCTTCAAGGCTCTTTTTGTCTCCTTTGCAAAACTTCTTGAACCACTACTACACTGTACGTTCTTTACCAGTTCCTGGGCCAAATGCGTTGTTGATATTGCAAGTTGACTCTGCAGCTTTACGACCCATTTTGAACTCAAAAAGATTGCTTGAATTTGCTTTTTTCTAACATTATTTCCCTAGTCTAAAATAAATATAAAATAAACAGCAAGGAATAAGTCATTAGCAAAAAAATAAAGCACAAGAAATGTGCGTTAAAATGATGTATGACATGACCGCATTTAAGAGTGTATTCCAATATCAAACAGCAAAATTCAACAATGCAAAACTACAATTACTTTGCATCAACGTAATAATTAACTGCTTTTTTGAGGGGTCCATGCTTCATGGCTTGTGGGATCTCAGTTTCCTGACCAGGGATTGAACTGGGCTATGCTTCCCTGGTGGCTCAGAGGTTAAAGCGTCTGCCTCCAATGCGGGAGACCCGGGTTCGATCCCTGGGTCGGGAAGATCCCCTGGAGAAGGAAATGGCAATCCACTCCAGTATTCTTGCCTGGAGAATCCTGTAGACAGAGAAGCCTAGTAGGTTACAGTCCACGGGGTCGCAAAGAGTCGGACACGACTGAGCGACTTCACCTTCAACTTCATGGCAGTGAAAGGCCAGAATCCTAACAGCTAGATTACCATGGAATTCCATAACTTTTTATTTTAAAAATATAAAATTGTATTCCTTTATATAAGAAAATGTTCTTTATAGATTTTTCTACTTCTGTGTGACATGATCCTGGTTAGGCAAAAGCACTCCCCATGGCAGCCCATACAGGAATGCCAAGGACAAACCTAAAGACGCCGTCCACGTAATAAATGAACAAAGGAGATGGGCAAATGACAGGCCGTGAGAAGCACAGCAAGTCCCATTTTGGTGAAAATAGCCTATTGTGTTCATTGGCATGTAGTTGATCTCAGTAGGTTTTGTTTATTTTGAGGTTAAGGACACACATTGCGGTTATGCCAAGGCTCAGATGGGTGGAATTTCATATTGAGAGACAGAAAACAAAACAGTCTCGATGGAAAATTTCAGCAGTGAGCTAAGGTGTTTCTGTTTGTTGCTGTTTTTAATGTACAAATATAGTTATAAGGCATAGAAACATCAAATTTCTCTGAAGCCATTAAGAACTTATTTTAAACTTATTTATGGAGAATATAGCACACCTTTGATACATAAATCATGTTTTTCAACCTCTCTGTTCATGGAATTATCAATTCTGAAAATGCTTATGAATTATTATATCTTTCTGTGAGCAATTTTTTGAAGGTTAGTTTTGAAAATATTTTTAAGATTATATATTCCAGAGAGAATGTATGTTTTCCAGCTTTCATGAACTGAGATTTTAAAACAATATCCATTAGTTTAGTTACAGTAAAAGTTGTGATATTTTTCAATGAATTTTGATATGTCTGTTTCCTTTTTAGAAAACTTAAAAAAAAAATTGTTTGTAGGGCTTAGACCCAGAGGAGATTGCTGGAGTCTTTCTATAAATGCCCATTTTCCACTCTAGCAAAGCCGTTACAATTTGTTTCTGTTTTCCTAGAAATTATCTCACACCACCTAAAGGGCACAGACGGTTTTCCAGTTACTTAAAGCTACAATGAATAAAGACAAACACACACACACACACTCTCCTTTAACTAGTCATATCTAGAGACCTCTTGGAGAAGGCAATGGCACCCCACTCCAGTACTCTTGACTGAAAATCCCATGCACAGAGGAGCCTGGTAGGCTGCAGTCCATGGGGTCGCGAAGAGTTGGACACAACTGAGCAACTTCACTTTGACTTTTAACTTTCATGCATTGGAGAAGGAAATGGCAACCCACTCCAGTATTCTTGCCTAGAGAATCCCAGGGATGGGGGGAGCCTGGTGGGCTGCCATCTATGGGGTCGCACAGAGTCGGACACGACTGAAGTGACTTAGCAGCAGCAGCAGAGACCTCTAGTATAAATGCCTGGAAAAAGGGAGTGAGTAAGGAATTGGGAAGGGGCACAGAATAGGTAATGGTCCATGCAGATGTGGCCTGGGAAGAAATGCGACAAAATGAGGGTATAGGATAGAGGGCAGTGAACACCAGTACTTAGGATACACCAATACAAGAACTTGGGAACGCTCTTGGAAGTCCAGCCAGCATTCTGCCTTGGCCAGTAGAGGACCACTTTTTTTTTTAATCCTCCTTCTCACCGACAATCCCTTCCTTGCCATCCCCCACTTCCATCTTGCTTTGTCAGCTCTATCAGTGGTCCTTCAGGCAATGCTGGAGCTAGGAATTCAGCCACTTTTTAAAAGGTAGGACTTCTGACCCCTACCCCATTCTGGGGGCCAAGTTCAGGAGTATGATGGGGAGTGGAGGCTGCACTGCTACTCAACGACTGGGTCTGCAGAAGTCAAGAGCCAGTAGCCCTGCAAGAAGCCTCCACCCCAGGACCCAGCTTTGACCATGTATGGGGCTACTGCCCCTTTAGTAGACTATAGCTCTTCATATTTAATTGCTAGTGGAGCAAAACTATAAATCTGAACTTAAAAGAATTCAGTTTCAATCCTCAGTGCCATCAACTAGCTGGGCAACCGTGTGATCACCTGCCCCTCCCTGGACTTCAGTTTGCTCACTTGGCAAGCAAAGGATCTGATCCATGCCAGCACTGGCTCTATAATTACTGCTTGTGAACTCACATGTGTTTGGCACTTGGCAGCAGGCTCTGGTTTACATAACCTGTTCTACCAACTAAAAATTGTCCTGCAGAAAAACCACTGCCCTTTAACAGGATGCAGGACCCGGTTGAACACATTCTTTACATGGAAGATTGTGAGGACCTATCTTGAGAGTGAACTCTGAAAAGGACCACTTCACCTCTTTAAGGGATAGCCCCCCCCACCAGCTCCCTGGCTAGTCTACTCTGGTTATTTAATCATCAATCACAGCACATTCTTCGTGCCATGTAACCCAAGTTCCTTCTTTGGTAGTTTCTTCCCTAGCCTCACTAGAGATTGGTCACTATCTGCTCCAACGTTTCAGAGACCATACAATAAAACACAATGCCTGCAGTACCCACCAGGGGTTCCTCCCAGGGTCAGCTCAATATTCAGACTCACAAGCCTTCTGGAGGCCACATGTGGCTTTAGTCAAGAAGATGTAGGGAAGAGCTAGCCAGCCTGGCAGCATCAAGGATTCATCTCATGGGAACTCAGCCCTCAGTCTAGCATAGCACTCATCTCGGGTGCAGGAGATAAGAGCGTGGTTGCACAGATGTAGGTGCCTCCCCAGCTTAGAAGACATTATATTTGGTAGTAATTCCAGGAGAATAGTTTCTAGGTTCCTCCCAAAGACAAGCACAATTCAAAAAGTCACCACATTCAGAGAGGCCCAAAGAATGGCTCCCAGTCAAGTATTTATAGTTCAGTTAGGTATTTATAGAACAAATCAATGTTGTAAAACATACCTCATTTTCCCCCATTTGGACACTGGGGCTTTGGAGAAGTAATGATAAGTGATAGAGCCAAGATCTCCTTACTCCAAGGGCCATAGTTCCTTCTATTCTATCACAGCTGCCTCATTTGAATGGAACTCTGATCTTCACCATGACAATGGCCTAGTCTTAATTTGAGTGTACTTAAAAGAAATATATCTTAATATTTTCTGAAGTGGAATGTAATCTCATGTGCTTAGTCACTCAGTCGTGTCTGACTCTTTGCAACTCCATAGTCTGTAGCCTGCCAGGCTCCTCTGTTCATGGGGATTCTCCAGGCCAGAATACTGGAGTGGGTTACCATGCCCTCTTCCAGGGAATCTTCTCAACCCAGGGATCAAACCCAGGTTTCAGATTCTTTACCATCTGAGCCACCAGGGAAGCCCAATGTTATCTCATAATGGGTCTGATTTGTGATCATTTCAGGAAGTATTTACATGCAGGTTAAATTAGCAAATACATCTGAAAACACCTGGCACACAGTGGGCTTTCAGTAAATGTTTATTGAATCTGCCTTGTACTTCCTAAATTGGGTCCCCACATGATTTCTTAGGACCACAGTTTTGGCCCATTAGTCTTCTGAGTCATGTTATACAGGGTGGCCATCCAGGGTCACAGCAGACTTTTCACTGCATGGAGCTCCATACTTTATAACGACCCTAATATCGTTCATCCCCAAACAACAACTAACAGCAAGCACGGGGTCTTCTACCCTTAGGTCAATGGGCTGCAGTGTAGTTAGCTGTGGAGAGTTGTGCCTCCCAGACCATGCTTTCCAAGTGCAGCTGAAGGACAAAGCCAACCAGACACAAAGCAGGAAACCCACGAGCTATAACTTGAGCTAGCTGGGCTCCCTCCTTCCAAAGGGACCAGGGAGGGCATTGTAAGTGTCTCCACGCAAGAAGGACTTGAGTGAATGCCTTAGTAGATATTGCCGTTCAGTCTTCTCTTCAAGAAAAGTAGGAAGGGAACATAGTTGGTGTAACTGAAAGGTCATCACACCAGGAATCAGTGATTA
Organism: Oreotragus oreotragus; assembly: GCA_006410675.1. Classification (NCBI taxonomy): domain Eukaryota; kingdom Metazoa; phylum Chordata; class Mammalia; order Artiodactyla; family Bovidae; genus Oreotragus; species Oreotragus oreotragus. Next base: position 547,241 of record SJYX01016887.1, read on the forward strand.
AACAACACAAAGAAGACCCATCATAGCCTGGCCCTGACACTCACCCTCATAAACACATTCTCACCTCCGCACATCAGGCTTCTTCTAGAAGGCTGTATCCTTGATCTTCCCAACTAATCAACCCGACTCATCTTTGCATACCCAGTTCAAGCCTTCCAGAACTGATGTTTGTAAGAATGTTTTCCTCCATGTTCTCAAAGGGCTTGGTCCTGCTTCATCAGATGAGTTGAATTTGAAATTTTTGTGTATGGCATGACTGACTCTCTGCCTTAACTGAGAATTAAGAGTAGGCGCTGTATTTGTGGAATAAAAAACAAGGTGAAGAGCATAGGGAACTATATTCAATATCCTGTACTCAACCATAATGGAAAAGAATGTGTAAAAGAAAATCACCTTGCCGTACAGCAGAAACTAACACAACACTGTAAATCAACTAAAATTTAAAGTAAAGAATTACTTGTGGAGTGACATTAATTTAACAAGTATTTACTGAGTGTATACTTTGTGCCAGATACTGTTCTAGGTTAAGGATGGAATGGTGATATTTATGAAGAATCCTGAAGGGTGAGAAAATGTAAGGTAAAGGGAGGGAGAGGAACAAAGGCAGGCTAACTGCTCACAAAGCACCCACTTCCTGGTCTTCTTGCCTGTGTAGCTCTGCTATGTTCCTCTGCCTCCCTTGGTGTGTTCAGTGTAGTTATCTGACTGGGTTCTAAGCCAGTGTGATGTGGGAAGAAATGAAAGGTATTAACACCAGACCCAACCCATGAAAATCTCTGTTGCATGATCCTTCACACTCTTTCCCTTTCCAGTACATTGATGCAGCTGATTATGGCGTGACCTTGAGAAACATTCAAAATGAGCCATAGCAGGAAGGAGCCTGGATCACCACTTAGAGGAGAGTAGAGAGGGCTCACAGGAGCCCCAGGAGCAAAAATAGATGCCTCTGGGGTATCAGGCAGTCCACGGTCCAAAAGTCTATTTGTGTTGACCCTTTTAAGGGTTTTTTAATTTTTTTTTTTTTAAAGCATGAGACTTAAAATAATAACATTAGAAAATTTTAAAGCATTAGTTTAAAATGATAGATGTTCTATTGTGGAATGAGAATTATGTACCATTTAGAGGATATTGTATAAGTTAATTTGCAAGAAAATGGTAAAGCTGGTTATTTAGGGCTGGTTAAGAGAGGCTTTCTGTTATGGCCTAAGCTTTAAAAAAAAAAAAAAGCAAGTACCTCAAAAGTGTCATTACAAGCAGACCTTTGGACAATTAACCCTATTATAATCCAGAGACTTCTCCTGATGTTTTCCCCTAATTCTGTTCTTTGCTTCCATAGTCCAGTATATTCTTTGCTTTAGATGTTAGTTCACTGAAATAGGGGCTCTATTCTTTCACTCAGTGAGTTTTGTTGAGGACCTTCTACATACCAGAGAAAAAAGACAGAGGGGTTTTCGCCAGAAGCTCAGGAGCAAAGAAGGACTGGCTGATAAAGGTGGTACTAAGGGGCGGGTGGGGATAGTGGTGCTCAGTGTCAACCCTCTTGGACCCCATCAAGAGGTTATTGTTTCCAGCATAAGGAAAGAAGCCTCAAAGACTCCTCTGTCACCACAGATGGGCAGGATACCACAGCTGGGCAGAGAGAGTGCACAGAGTTCTCACTGGAGAGAAACTGGAGGCCCTGTGCCCAAACAGAGTGGGAGGCCCCAGCCACAGCTAGGGTCATCAGTAATCCACAGCAGGCATTTCGTACATGGTTTTAGATGAATTACTTTAATGGAGAGAATACTTTCTGAAGTCTCAACAATTGCATAAGGGTAGAATTTTCATTTTTGATAATAAAGGCCCATTAGCCCATTGCTCCAGGAAGTCCTGTTTGTATCTGGCACCAGGCCTAGTAAATATAGGATACTCTCAGTTTCAAATACTATGTGTATGAATCACTGAAACAACCTACATATGTTAATACTGCATGCATGCTAAGTTGCTTCAGTTGTGTCCAATTCTGCAACCCCCTGGACTGTAGCCCCCCAGGCTCCTCTGTCCATGGAATTTCCCATCAAGAATACTGGAGTGGGTTTCCATTTCTTCCTCCAGGGGATCTTGCTGACCCAGGAATTGAACCCATGTCTTGTAAGTTTCCTACATTGGCAGACAGGTTCTTTACCACCAGCTCCACCTGGGAAGCCCCTATGTTAATATTTTGGCATTAATGACAGAAAGGTAGACTCTGGAGTCAAATTACCTGGGATTTAAACCCAACTGGGCTTCCCTGGTAGCTCAGCTGGTAAAGAATCCACTTGCAATGCAGGAGACCCTGGTTCAATTCCTGGGTCAGGAAGATCCACTGGAGAAGGGATAGGCAACCCACTCCAGTATTCTTGAGTTTCCTTGGTGGCTCAGGTGGTAAAGAATCCACCTGCAATGAGGGAGACCTGGGTTTGATCCCCTGCAGGAGGGCATGGCAATCCAGTCCAGTACTCTTGTCTGGAGAATCCTCATGGACAGAAGAGCCTGGCAAGCTTTAATCCATGAGGTCACATGGACCTGGGTTTGATCCCTCAGTTGGGAAGTTCCCCTGAGGGAGGGCATGGCAACCCATTCCAGTATTCTCTCCTGGAGAATCCCCATGGACAGAGGAGCCTGGTGGGCTCCATGTAGTTCATGGGGTTGCAAAGAGTCAGATACAACTGAGTGACTACACAGAGCACAGCAGTGCTAACACAGTGCTAATTACTACGTGTACAGCTTTGGGCAAGTTTCTGGCCTCTATTTCCCCAACTAGTGAACAAGGGTAATAACAGCATGACTTCACAGTTGTGAGAATTTAAGAATTGTGCCTGGCATATATTCAGTTCAGTTCAGTCACTCAGTCGTGTCTGACTCTTTGCGACCCCATGAATCACAGCATGCCAGGCCTTCCTGGCCATCACCAACTCCCGGAGTTTATTCAAACTCATGTCCATTGAATTGGTGATGCCATCCAGCCATCTCATCCTCTGTCATCCCCTTCTTCTCCTGCCCCCATTCCCTCCCAGCATCAGGGTCTTTACCAATAAGTCAACTCTTCACATGAGGTAGCCAAAGTATTGGAGTGTCAGCTTCAGCATCAGTCCTTCCAATGAACACCCAGGACTGATCTCCTTTAGGATGGACTGGTTGGATCTCCTTGCAGTCCAAGGGACTCTCAAGAGTCTTCTTCAACATCACAGTTAAAAAGCATCAATTCTTCAGTGCTCAGCTTTCTTCACAGTCCAACTCTCACATCCATACATGACCACAGGAAAAACCATAGCCTTGACTAGACGGACCTTTGTGGGCAAAGTAATGTCTCTGCTTTTGAATATGCTATCTAGATTGGTCATAACCTTCCTTCCAAGGAGTAAGCGTCTTTTAATTTCATGGCTGCAATCACCATCTGCAGTGATTTTGGAGCCCCCAAAAATAGTCTGACACAGTTTCTCCATCTATTTGCCATGAAGTGATGGGACCAGATGCCATGATCTTTGTTTTCTGAATGTTGAGCCTTAAGCCAACTTTTTCACTCTCCTCTTTCACTTTCATCAAGAGTCTCTTTAGTTCCTCTTCACTTTCTGCCATAAGGGTGATGTCATCTGCATATCTGAGGTTATTGATATTTCTCCCGGCAATCTTGATTCCAGCTTGTGCTTCTTCCAGCCCAGCGTTTCTCATGATGTACTCTGCANTTTCACTCTCCTCTTTCACTTTCATCAAGAGGCTCTTTAGTTCCTCTTCACTTTCTGCCATAAGGGTGGTGTCATCTGCATATCTGAGGTTATTGATATTTCTCCCGGCAATCTTGATTCCAGCTTGTGCTTCTTCCAGCCCAGCGTTTCTCATGATGTACTCTGCATATGTTAAATAAGCAGGGTGACAATATACAGCCTTGACGTACTCCTTTTCCTATTTGGAACCAGTCTATTGTTTCATGTCCAGTTCTAACTGTTGCTTCCTGACCTGCATATGGGTTTCTCAAGAGACAGATCAGGTGGTCTGGTATGCCCAACTCTTTCAGAATTTTCCACAGTTTATTGTGATCCACACAGTCAAATGCTTTGGCACAGTCAATAAAGCAGAAATAGATGTTTTTCTGGAACTCTCTTGCTTTTTCAATGATCAGAGAAAATCACTGAGTATTCAAAAATTAGGTAAGATCCATATCTGTCTAAAAACCATTTTGTTCTTTTTTGTTTTAACTTGATTCTGGATTTGATGGCAAAGTCATAGTGGGAAAAATTCATTCTATGTTGTTGTTGTTCAGTCTCTCAGCCTTGTCTGAATCTTTGCAACCCCATGGACACACCAGGCTTCCCTGTCCTTCACCATCTCCCAAAGGTGCTGAAACTCACATCCATTGAGTCAGTGATGTCATCTAACCATCCTGTCCTCTGTCATCCCCTTCTGCTCCTACCTTCAATCTTTCCCAGTATCAGGGTCATTTCTAAGGAGTTGGCTTTTTGCATCAGGTGGCCAAAGTATTGGAGCTTCAACTTCAGCATCAGTCTTTTCAAAGAATATTCAGGGTTGATTTCCTTTAGGATTGACTGGTTTGATTTCCTTACCGTCCAAGGGACTCTCAAGAGTCTTCTCCAACACCACAGTTCAAAAGCTATGTGTTGCCACTTATTGCTTTTGAGAATTTGATTGGCTGGGCATAATAGAATGGGTTGGGAGGGGAAGAATGCTAACTTTGCTTTCAAATTTTAACACAATGCCAATCCACATTATAAACATTAGTAAAATTATGAAGCATATCATTTTCCCAAACACAGACACACTGCAAAATGACATACTTGTTGTGACTAATGCAGGATGATGGACACCTTGTCCAGAGTAAAGAGAATTTCCTAGGCTTTGCTCCTTCCAATCAGATTTGGGTGGGTTTTTGTAAGGTTCTCAACCCTCTGCAATGACCCCATAGTCTTTCTAGTCACCTTGAACATTATGATTTCATTAAGAGAAAATATTTCACTAAGAGATTAATTAATATATTAATATGGAGATCTTATCACACAAAATCCTCCACTTTGCTTATTTGCTACTAAACTCAAAGGATGTCACCCATCCTGTGTCAACATATTCCAAGTGAATCCAATAAAAGTAAACTAACCAGAAATCAAAAAGTCAACTCAATTTCTGTATAATTTTCTGAAGATCTAATCTATGTTCTTCCCAAAGATTTTAGTTTGTTAAAGAGTCATTCCATTAGTCTAATGAAGTCTCTTAAGGAATATGTCTGCATTAAATTATTGCTATATTTCTTCCTTCCTGAAAGCCCAAAGAGAATTCTCTTGAAACACAAATACCCAGTGTCTGTTCACTTGTATACTTACCAAAGAATGCTGCTTGCTATTCTAATAAGAGCAAGAACCTGAGGACAATTACTTCAGTTATACTTCTCTTTCCTCTTATTGTTAGCCACCAACCCCAATTCAAGTCCCTCTTTTAGTGATCCTCTCACTTAGCATCACATTGCATAATTATCTTCTCCAGTTCAATTCCTCCTTTCACAGTTGGCTTCTCCTTTTCAAGAGTAGCTGCTTGAACCCTCATGCTCTTACCATTATGCTCCGTATCCTTAATCTTTTCACACAGAAATTATGTTACCTGGTTAGATTTGAAACCTGGATCTCCCTTGAAAATGTTTCTTCCCTTGTTCCCAGTCAAGTGAAACATTTTTGTATTTTCACACCCAAAGATCATGATAGCCTGGTGTCAATAATCTCCTAGCTCTCAAGTATTTTTGTAGCTCGGACAGTAAAGTGTCTGCTTACAATGTGGGAGACCTGGGTTCGATCCCTGGGTCTGGAAGATCCTCTGGAGAAAGAAATGGCAACCCACTCCAGTACTCTTGCCTGGAAAATCCTATGGACAGAGGAGCCTAGTAGGTTACAGCCCATGGGGTCGCAGAGTCAGACACAACTGAGCAACTTCACTTCACTTCACTTTATGCAAAAATCACTCTTTCCTTGAGGCTCATGTTGACTGAGCTTGCTATCATTTATTCTTTTGATTGACATTATCCTCTATAGTCTTGACTACTCCTATCATTCTCTTTAGACTTTGAAACCTAGCTTTCAGAGTCTTTTACTCCCAGTAAAATCAACCATCATCAACTGAGTAATTTCTATATGTGGATAATCTTTCTAACAAATAGCATGAAAGATGGTTGACTTCAGTATTAAAATCATTACCACAATCCCACTCCCACTAAATCACTTTCACACCAATACTATGAAGATGATCTCTCACACTTTTATATGAAATCATAAAATCCAAAACATAATCATCTTACCATACCTCCTGCCCATTTTAGTCTCTCACTCCTGTTCTTTCATTCATGATGTACAATGGATTATCTTTCCCTCCACGTATAGTCTGCTACCCTTCTTCATAGATTTATGTCATTTTCTCTCCTTGCTTGAATCCTGGTTGTTCTGTTTGTTTTGTTTTGTTTTGTTTTTGGAATAACATTTTTGCTAGTATCCCAACATTCTCATTTCTTCACTTCAAAATCATTTTCAAATTATCTGTCTTTTGCTGTTCACAGATTTTTGAATAGACAAAGTAATCCAGTTGTGTGAATTTTTGCCAATTATTTGATCTCCAGATGGGTTTTCAGCAGAGCTCACCAACTCTTTTTCTGGCTCCTGGTTCTGTTCTCTCCCCAGTTTCTCAAGAGTATCATTTCTAAAGAAAACTAATAACTTTATACTTCATATTCCACAACAATTTCCTTCCATTTCAATCAGATATCTTGCCTCCTAATCCACAGAGAAACTTTCAGGCTATTTTGTATGATATTTCACTAATCCATATTCACAAACATATAATATTTTCATCTTTTAAAATAAGTTATTTGTTTTCTTTCCTTCTATTTCCTGATTCTGCTTCATCAAAAATAGCCAGGTCTTTTCTGGAGTTTTACTTCATGAATGATCTGAGTAAGGGGGTTAAAAGGAAGAGATGTCTATATTTTTGCTTGTCTAATTTTAAAGTTGAGATGAATAAATAGATTGTGATAAATGGAGTTAAAAGCTACAATGACACAATGAGTGTCTTGCTGCTGCTGCTGCTAAGTCACTTCAGTCGTGTCCGACTCTGTGTGACCCCATAGACGGCAGCCCACCAGGCTCCCCCATCCCTGGGATTCTCCAGGCAAGAATACTGGAGTGGGTTGCCATTTCCTTCTCCAATGCATGAAAGAGAAAAGTGAAAGTGAAGTCGCTCAGTCTGTCCGACTGTTAGCGACCCCATGGACTGCAGCCCACCAGCCTACTCCATCCTTTGGATTTTCCAGGCAAGAGTACCTGGGTGGGGTGCCATTGCCTTCCCCGCAATGAGTGTCTTAGGGGAAGAGTAATAACACTATGCCAGACTTAATAATAAGAGGAATACTTTTGATCAAGTCAAAAGAAAGCAAAAAAGGATGAAGGATAAAATGAATATGGAGCAAATAGAAGATAATATACCAAGATTTTAAGATTTTATAGTTAGACTTAGATAAGTCAATAACTACACTCATGCATGTTGCTCAATCACAAAGTCGTGTCCGAGTCTTTGTCACCCCTTGGAATGTAGTCCACCAGGCTCCTCTATCCATGCGATATTCCAGGGAAGAATACTGGAGTGGGTTGACATTTCCTACTCCAGAAAATCTTCACAACTCAGGGATCAAACCTGAGTCTCCTGCATCTCCTGCATTGGCAGGTAGAATTCTTTACCACTGAGCATCCTGGGAAACCCTGATAATTACATTAAATGGACCCAAATTAAAAGATTAGATAGTAAAACAATACCCAACTATAAGATCATCACAAAATAGAAGCTGAAAGAAATACACATAAAGTCTGAAAGTTAGAGAATAAAAAAGATATACCAGAAAAAATCTATTCTACTTACAGAAAAAATATCATTGACAACAGAAAGCATATTAAGGATAAACTGGAATTTTTTAAAAATTTAAAGAGAATTTAATAGTAGTATTTAGCAATTCTTATTGTATACCTTTAAAGCAACATGGCTTTAAAATATATAAAGCAAGCGAGAACTAAGAGGTGCAAGAGATAAATCCACCAGTATTTTAGATTCTTAAATATATGAAAGAATGATTAGACAAAAATATTCTGTAAGCACATAAGAGATCTGAAAAACATACTAATTAACTTTAAAAATGTGAATTAACCTGGTAGATAATTGTTGAACATTACACTACACAATGCAGAATATACAATATTTTTATGGAACATTTACCAAAATTTACCACATCCTGGGTTTTCCAGCAAGTCTTAACAAAAATCAAAGAATTAAAATTGTAAAATCTTGTTTTTGACCACAGAGAAATTAAACTACAAGTGGAGAACAACAACAAAAAAAGAACTGGAAAACTGTCTAAAGTTTGGCAATGTATTAGCTTACCCCCCAATTAACCCACTAACCAAATAAGGATTCACCATGTATAACAGAAAATATATTAAATAAGGCCAAAATTTAAAGAAATATATAGCCTTAAATGTAGGGCTTTCCAGGAGGATCAGTGGTAAAGAATCTGCCTGCCAGTGTAGGAGATTCAGGAGACCTGGGTTTGAACCCTGGGTCAGAAAGATCATCCAAAGAATGTAATTGTAACCCACTCCAGTATTCTTCCCAGGATAACCCTATGGACAGAAGAGGGTAGCAAAGAGTCAAACACAACCGAGTGAGTACATATTGCCTTAAATGCATATATTAATATATGGGAAAAAGCTAAAAATTATGATTAAAAGTCTGTCTTTAAAAATCAGAGAAATAGCAAGTTAAATCCTCCCCAGAAGAGGGTGGAGAAAATACACTTTTAGATAATAGAAATTAATGAAGTAGGAATAAAACTGAAATTCTAATAGATTTCTTAAATGATTCTAAATTGGTGGAAACCAGGGCCAGGACTAGGGTGAGGTAAATGCAACTAGGGCACAAAATGTAAGCACACACTCACTGTCAGAGCTCATTCTCACTTGCATGATCCAAAGAGTGAGTGTCTCCTCAAGGACATGCAAGGAGAAGGCCAGCCCTGAGCATGAGAACCTTCTTAGGCCCTGTGCCCTAAGTGTTTGTCTAGCTCAGCTGATTTTAGTTCTGGCACTCATGGAAATGGCAACCCCCAGTATTCTTGCCTGGAGAATCCCATGGAAAGAGGACCCAGGCAGGCTACAGCCTATGGGGTCGCAATAGTTGGACAAGACTTAGTGACTAAACCACCACCACCACTCATGCAACCAGTTTGGAAAATGGTTTGGCTGTATCTGGGTATATCTGAGCAGATACATATCCTGTGGACTATCAATTCTACTCCTGGCTATCTCAGTTCAGTTCAATTCAGTCACTCAATCATGTCCGACTCTTTGTGACCCCATGAATCGCAGCACGCCAGGCCTCCCTGTCCATCACCAACTCCCGGAGTTCACTCAGACTCACGTCCATCGAGTCCGTGATGCCATCCAGCCGTCTCATCCTCGGTCGTCCCCTTCTCCTCCTGCCCCCAATCCCTCCCAGCATCAGAGTCTTTTCCAATGAGTCAACTCTTCGCATGAGGTGGCCAAAGTACTGGAGTTTCAGCTTCAGCATCATTCCTTCCAAAGAAATCCCAGGGTTGATCTCCTTCAGAATGGACTGGTTGGATCTCCTTGCAGTCCAAGGGACTCTCAAGAGTCTTCTCCAACACCACAGTTCAAAAGCATCAATTCTTTGGAGTAGCAAATGCATACATATGTTCACCAAACAACAAAAAAATGTTCATAGCACCATTATTTGAAATTTGCTAAAATTATAAGCAACCTGAATTTCCATTCATAGTAGAATTAATACATAAATTGTGGTAGTTTTATATAACAAATGACACTATACAAAAATAATGAATAACTTACTGTTACATGCAAACATGGATAGGACTCACTGACATGCAAACTCCAGCACTCATAGGTATAAGTTCTTTCATACAAAGCTCAAAAACAAGCAAAATTAATCTGTGGTGATAAATGTCTGACTAGTTGTTACCTCTGAGAAAGGGGAGTGATTTTCTGAAGTGATGCTAGTGTCTCCCCTTGATCTCCATTGTTGTGACATGTGAATATTCACACTATTAAAAAATGGCCAGTTTTCTTCAATGTCAAGTAGGGATCAGGTTTAACAAGAAGATATTTGGTGTCCACAATAAATATCAATACAGAGTAGTTTTTTAAATGGCATCCAGATCATGATATCTGTGTGTCAATGTTTCTTTTCACTGTTATTACTTTAGGACAAATCTCTATGGCTTTCTACCATAGGAAACTCTAGCGACACCAGCAACTTGAAAACAAAAACCTAAAGAACTTTACAGTAGCATATTCTGGTCTCTAATGAAATCTTAGAAGAGGGTAGAGATGTAAGAAATTTTATGGGACTGACCTAGGAAGGGAAAATTCTCTGTTTTATTTCCTCAATATAGCAACTTTCATTTCTCTTTCACTGAACATAATACCTTAGTTTTCAGTTTCAATCTTAATCATATATAGGCCAAAAGTGGTAGCAGAATCCCCATTAGCCTCACTACAATACAAAATACAATAATTCATGGAACAAAATACCATAAGAACTGGCTGGCAGTAAAAATGACCCTGATATTTCCAGTTTACTTGAAATAATACTCAGAAGTCTTCTGCCTTGACTAGCATCCAAATAAAAATTAAATGTTGTATAAATTTTTTTAAAAAATATAAAATATAAGAGTAATAAGCAGGTAAATTTCCTTAAACATTTATTACATCTTTAAACTGTATACATTGATTTTACACTTGCCCAGTACCCACATCTGGGCCAGACTCAGAGCTTTGAGGTATCTTAGAAATAGATCCAACTCCATAAAGCATTAAGAGAAAAATAATATTTAACTGGAAACTACATGGGGAGACAGGGAAGAAACTGACATAGTATAACTGCAAGAAATTTAATCAAATTTCTATTAGACATCTCAACTTTCATCCAAAAGCTTCTTTCCCTCTGGTGTCTCATCAACATCCTTCACTAACTGAATGGTGACTCCTGAGGTAAGTTTTGGTGTTGTTGGTCAATCACTAAGTCATGTCTGACTCTGCAACCCCTTGGACTGCAGCACAACAGGTTCCCCTGTCCTTCACTATCTCCTAGAGTTTGCTCAAATTCATGTCCATTGAGTTGGTGATGCTATCTAATCATTTTTTCCTCTGCTGCCTGCTTCTCTTGTGTAATAAGTTAAGCAAACTTATGACAGATCTCTCTTCATCCATATATACTTGCTTCTTTTAAGTGTAATAGCTTTTCTTGTGTCATGAGACTGAAGTCATGAGTCAAACAGAAAACTAGACTCAAAGAGGTGAAATGACTTTCCTCAAGTTTATATCAAATAATTATGAACTTGGAATCAAGCCCTTGACACACATCTTCCATTATTTTTCCATCACTCACTAGGTTTTTACATAAGGCATTGTACTGGATTCTGTGACAAACACAAAAGATAAACTGGACACAGGTCCTGCCTTCAAGTGGTTAAAAATATAATGAAAAGGAAAAATAGATATATAAGTAGTTGTAATTTAGTGAAGGATATGAAACATAATATAGGAGAATTGACACATCATTGAACCATAGAGAAGAAAAAGTAGTTCTGGAAAAGGAGCGAGGAAAGATGAGTATGAAATAGTTTTTAAAAAAGAGGTGACCTTTCATCTGGTGAGTAGCCTGGTTTTGAATAGTTGCCAGATATGCTTATTGAATTCTAAAGTAATATTAAGTATTATTTTCTGAACTACATGTCTGTTATTTATTTTCTTTCCACCTAAATTAAATCTCACCAAGTTTCCCAAATAGTCTTATTTTCTTTTCTTATCTAAGTAATGTCTGTCAATCTTTAGAGCCACAGGGCTTTCCTAGAACATGTAACATTTTACAACCTTATGGAAGCTGTTACTTATATGCCTTAAAATCTAATGCTTAATTTTATTTATTTATATGTGGCATTTGGCAGAATATCAATGTCTGAACTATGTGAATCTGTCATCAATCTAATGAAATATTGATGCTAAAATACCCAAAGAAATAAATAATTAGTCATTTGTACCAAATGTATCCATTTTTGTCTTTAATGTCTTAATATTATTCACTGTTACTTTGAGTTAAATACACTAGTCAAATTTATTGTTATAGGTCATATTAGTATGAGGATTTCTCCAACTGTAATTGATAAAACACTAGAAAACCTTTTTTTTTTTTTTGGATGGGGGAAGAACTAACTCTTGTTAACTCACTTTTCTCTTGCTTATAAAACTGAACCCTGTATTTCACTCCTGCCACTGAAATATCTTTCAAATATTTCTACTTTTTCCATCTCTATATGACCAACCTAGACAGCATATTAAAAAGCAGAGATGTTATTTTGCCAACAAAGATCCGCCTAGTCAAGGCTATGGTTTTTCCTGTGATCATGTATGGATGTGAGAGTTGGACTGTGAAGAAGGTTGAGTGCCGAAGAATCGATGCTTTTGAACTGAGGTGTTGGAGAAGACTCTTGAGAGTCCTCTGGACTGCAAAGAGATCCAACTAGTCAATCCTAAAGGAGATCAGTCCTGGGTGTTCACTGGAAGGACTGATGTTGAAGCTGAGACTCCAATACTTTAGCCACCTGATGCGAAGAGCTGACTCATTTGAAAAGACCCTGATGCTTGGAAAGATTAAGGGCAGGAGGAGAAGGGGACGACCGAGGATGAGATGGTTGGATGGCATCACTGACTCAATGGACATGGATTTGGGTGGACTCCGGGAGTTGGTGATGGACAGGGAGGCCTGGCATGCTGCGGTTCATGGGGTTGCAAAGAATCAGACACGACTGAGAGACTGAACTGAACTGAACTGATACCTAGATATTTTCTATGGCTGCTGTAACAAATTACCACACTCCTAGTGCCTTAGAACAACATATCAGTATTGGTTTATATTTCTGGAGCTCCGAAATCCAAAATAGGTTTCTCTGAATCAACGTTAAGGTGTCAATGTGCCTGCATTCCTTCTAGGCTCTTACGGTAGAGTTTAATTGCTTGTTTTACTCAGCTTCTTAAGGCTTCTTGTATCCCTCAGTTCACGGCTGCTTTCCTCCATCTTCAAAATCAGCAATGTAGCGTTTTCAAATCTCTGACTCCAGCTTCCTGTTTTGCCTCAGTTCCACTTTAAAAGACTGTTGCAATCACATTGAGTTCATCCACATAGTCCTGGATAAGCTCCTTAAATTCAGCTGATTAGCAGCTTTAATTCCATTTGAAACTATAATTCCCTTTGCATAATGTAACCTATCTCAGGTTCCAGGGATTAGGATGTGGAAATTTATGACTTTGTTGTTGTTTAGTCACTAAGTCCTGTCTGACTCTTTTGTGACCCAATAGACTGTAGCCCACCAAGCCTCTCATTCCTGTATTCACATGTTATTTCTGTTACCTGAAATATGCTCCCTTTTTTACCCCTTATATTAGCTAATTCTGCCTCATCTTTCAAATCTCACCTTAGATGGTATTTCCTCTAAATATTTTTCCTTGACAACTTTCCAAACACACAAATACCCATGGATGTTTAGGCATTTCTCATACATGATCCTTTAGAACCCTCCACTTTTCACATCAGAACACTGAACACACTCTAGTATATTATAAAAGTAATACCTCTTTATATGCTTGCATTCCTGAGTTTATGACAGACTCTACCAAGACAGGGACTTTATTCATCTTATTCAAGGTTGATTGTGTCTCTACTACCTGGACCACTTTCTGGCATGTGATAAGTACTCAGTAGTCATTTTTAACTGATGATAATCCAGAAGAAATAGAGTCATTCCTGCCCCCTTCACCACCATCGTGTTTCAGTCTCTCAAAATGCAACCCTCTATATTTTCTCCAACCATAAAATATGTACGTTAACTGTTTGTAGATGTTAACATTTTATTCAGTTGTTGAGTGGTGTCCAGTATTTTTCCTTGTGATCCATGTGATTATGCTATAATGGAAGGAGCAAGAATGTAGATAGTCTATAGACAATTGATGTCCCTCAGTAGCCTTTGCTCAAAAAGGTGAAGTCACTGCTAAGCGAGACACCATAGTTGGGTAATAGCTCAACCCACTTATGTGCAAATATGGACCCAATTGTTGACCTCAAGATAACTCAGACTGGTAACTAAGCTCCAAAGTTGTGAACATGTGTAAAGGGGGGGGACAGGGAAATCGAAGAAGTGATTGAATAATAGAGTAGAGAGGAAGAAGAGATAATTCTAGGAGAGAACTGAATGAACTCACATATAAATAAAATCTGTGGATAAGTCTCAATGTGTCATCAGTGGCCACCATGTCATGAAAGGAGTAACAGATTCCTCTTTTCTAATATTTTATTTAACCATATTTTCTTGGACTGCAAATACACAGAATTAAGATATTAGAAGTCTTTGTTCATCACATACCATTTCTAAACAGCTATCATCATTTCTCATATAGGGATTATAAGCCATACTGTGGAGATTTCTGCTTATAATAGGCAAATCATTGAGTGCCTCCTGTGTACCAGACAGTGCATTAGGACCTTGCCCTTATGCAAGTATTAGCATCTTTTTTTGGTAAATCATCAGAAACAGTTGGTTGTTCAGTATGGTTCAACATTACCCCTGAGGATATTTTGATAATAATGCAGATGTTAGTGTCAGGAGCCCTGGGGGAAAGTGCAAACATTTACAATTGAAATTCAGATGTATAATGACTTTTCCCATGGAATGCAGGACTAGTAGGACATAAAACAGGGCCTCTAGAGAAACCCATTATACAGTTAGAAGACTAGTAGAGTGGGCAGATTATTAATAGCAGCTCACATGTTGAAGAATACGATGATTCCAGGTATCATGTGATACCGTTACTTCACCATCCACCAACGTGTTTCTCTGTTCTACTTTCAGATGAAGAGAATATTTACTGGGGCTTGAAGTTTCTTTTAGTGGAACCCTGTAGGAAAGAGCTGGTGACAAAAGACATTTCCCTGCTGGACAAGCAAGAAAAGCCCAAGAGACTGGAGTCCGGCAGGGTCAGGACCAGTACTGAGAGACACCTCCAGGTTCCCAGGAGATCCAGGGTGTGAAGGTTAAAAATGGAGTGGAAAGTAACCAAGTAGGAGGCCAAAGTTCAAAGAATCTAAAAGAAAAGGACAGGGAAGGACGACATGGGCATCAATTGTTAGGATGAGAGCCAGATCAACCTCCTTCCTTTTCCTTCCCAGACTTGACTGCTACACAACAAGTGCATACTGTACCAGAGACTTCTAAAAGGAATAATTAGGAACAGAACAATAACAATAACCAGTTACATCAATTGAATACTTAATATTATCTCATTAACTCCTTACAACTAACTTTATTTTTTGGGGCTCCAAAATCACTGCAGATGGTGATTGCAGCAATGAAATTAAAAGACGCTTAATCCTTGGAAGAAAAGTTATGACCAATGTAGACAGCATATTAAAAAGCAGAGACATTACTTTGTCAACAAAGGTCCGTCTAGTCAAGGCTATGGTCTTTCCAGTAGTCATGAATGGATGTGAGAGTTGGACTATAAAGAAAGCTGAGCACCGAAAAATTGATGCTTTTGAACTGAGGTGTTGGAGAAGACTCTTGAGAGTCCCTAGGACTGCAAGGAGATCCAACCAGTCCATCCTAAAGGAGATCAGTCCTGAGTGTTCATTGGAAGGACTGATGATGTTGAAGCTGAGACTCCAATACTTTGGCCACCTGATGCGAAGAGCTGACTCATTTGAAAAGACCCTGATGCTGGGAAAGATTAAGGGCAGGAGGAGAAGGGGACGACAGAGGATGAGATGGTTGGATGGTATCACTGACTCAATGGTCATGAGTTTGGGTGGACTCTGGGAGTTGGTGATGGATAGGGAGGCCTGGTGTGCTGCAGTTCATAGGGTTTCAAAGAGTCGGACACGACTGAATGTCTAAACTGAACTGAACTCCTTACAACAACCATATAAGGTTGATAACTACAATGAGGCTCATTTTTTTTTAATAAATAATGCTTAGAGAGTTTAAGAAGCAGAAGCCTACCACAGAGTAAGCAGAGGCTCAGAGCACAAAGAAACAAGGGATTACTCTAAATATCTTTCTCTCTTTCTTTCATAAATAGACAGTAGCAATGAAAAAGGGAATAATCAGGGCTTTTCCACTTTGTGCTCCATAAGTGAGTCCACTTAAAATGGTGTGTGCTTGTGTGTGTATATATGAAAAAATAAAGGAAGAGATAATCAAGAATAAATTGTCTTTATGTCATCATCATTAGGGGGAAAAATGAGAATATTATTTTTCCTTGATATTCTAGCCATCCTAACTTCAGGACTACAAAAATATGCTATAGGCATTAATAGATTACTGTATTTAAGGAAACACACACACAGTTGTGAGGGTTCCTTGTGGAACCTTGATCTATAGTTACTGAATACATGTGATTTGTCAGTTTCGGACATGAATCTCTCCAGTCGTGGCACAAAACCCCAGGCTGGGCTGCAACAGCTAATGAGTATCGCTGTGGGGAACCACCTTCTTACTGCAGCTGGAGACTGAGGAGTCCTTGGCTATGATGTCAGTACATGCTCTCAATGACAGCCCTCCCACTGAGAGTCTCGCTCTCCTTGCTGAGAGAGCTAGGAGTCGGTGCTTTCCCAGGACCTTGCAATTACTATCCAAATGTGAGAAAGTGACCTGGAGATCTTGAGGCTAGCATGAATTCTCAGTGAGTCTTTCACATTTCCAAAAGTTGCCACACGACCAGCGCACTCACCCCTTGAAGCTGACTGAAATTTCCTTCTTTGAGGCTGCCTGGGTTTTGCCTTTGAAGTTTAAACCTGGGAGCAGTTATCTGCCAACCGAGATAAGCACTCCCAGGGCTTCCACGGGCAGCCAGTCCTAACAAAGAAAGGAATAAGACCTCTGAGTGCGCTTTGCCATCTACCAAGTTGCAGTGGAAAAGAGAGTAATCAGGGTTCTTTCTACAGGGTGCTCCAAGAGTGAATCCAATCAAATTAAAAGAGAGTCAAAGAGAAAAGATAAAATAGCTTCAAAAGAGAACCCACAGCTGTAGACTTGCCTGTCAATCAGCAGGAGTCACAAGCCAATCAAAGGTGAAATAAAAAATTTTGTTTGAAAGAAAATGCATTAGAATCAGTTGCATTCCACCCGAGTAGGAGAAAGAGAAAAAGTCAACCCATACTGGGGGCAGTAAAGCTGATAATCAATCTATACATTTAAGCATATCAGTAAAGATTATATACACCCATCTAAATGCAGGATTTTATGTGTCCAGTCATGATTTTGGCATCCTCAAAGGCTACTGTCCCTGATCTCAAAAAGTTAGCACAACCAAGAGAATGAACAAAACTCTTAAGCAATAGGTACATGAGCTATTTCAGTAGAGAAATTTAATTTAGTAATTTGTGTAATTATTTTTTCCTCACTGATATAGGAGTATGCGTGCCCATCTTAAAAAGGTAACTAAAGTCTTATGTACCTCAGTATAAGGAATTTTTATGCTTGTTTAAAAAAAAAAATAGTGCCCAGGGTAGAATTTTCCAGGCAATACCAGCCAGTCTTTGCTTCAGGAAAGATCAGACTCACTTAGGCAATGGAAGTGCATAAACCTGTGAGCAAGAAGGAAATGAAGGCATGGGAAATTGAATATTGCCTAGATAGGGCAAAATTGGTTAGCTTGCTGAAATGGAGAGAGGATAACGTCTGAGGAATTTAAGTGTCAGGAACCTGTGACTAACTTGCATGCAACACCATTGGTTCAGAAATGATAGCAGTGAAGGATGCTTATGGAACACAAGTTGAGTCCTTGACAATCCTGCGTCTGAGTAGTTTGCAGTTGGTGGGATGGACAGCCTTGTGAGGAATCTGTATCACCTTGGAGTATCAAGTTAAGGGTTTTGAGATAGCGAGATTTTTCTGGATTATATAGGTGGGCCCAACGTAATCACAAGGATCTTTCAAAGAGAGAGACAGGAGGGTCACAGTTAGAGAAGGCAACATGAGGACAGAAGCAGAGGCAGATCTTCAGAAGCAGAGAGAGACTGGCAAATGAAACACTGCTGAATTTGAAGATTAAAAAGAAACCACAATCCAAAGAAAGCTGTGGACCTCCAAACTCTAGCAAAACAGATCAACAGATTTTCTTAGAAACTCTGAAAGAAACCAATCCTTGTCAAATCATTTTGAACTTCTCAACTCCAGAATAGTAAAAATGATCTGCTGATATTTTTGCTCTTTTACACCACAAAGGTTATAGCTACGTCTTATAGGAGAAATAGAAACTAACACTGTCATCTTATAAAATCAGTATTTTTTTTTAAATAATCTACAACACTACAGAATACTCTACAGCTTCCTTGGTGGCTCAGAGGTTAAAGCGTCTGCCTCCAATGTGGGAGACCTGGGTTCGATCCCTGGGTTGGGAAGATCCCCTGGAGAAGGAAATGGCAACCCACTCCAGTATTCTTGCTTGGAGAATCCCATGGACGGAGGAGCCTGGTAGGCTACAGTCCACGGGGTCACAAAGAGTCAGACACGACTGAGCAACTTCACCTCACCTTTATAAGCAACAGACTACACATAAGCAGAGAGACATGGGTATATCTTACATAAACACAGTGCTGAGTGAACATTAAAATAAGAAAGGAATAAGCCTATAGCTTAATACATATTACAAAATGGTACTACATATTTGGCAATTTTGCATAATTAAAACTTCAACCAAGTTGCTTTTGCAGAGAGGATAGAAATGGGAGTAAGGATTGGAGTAAAAGTGAAACAAAAACAACTAATCAAGAGGATATGACTGTACTTTCTGTACTTCAGTTTCAAATATTAAGAAAAAACAAATAACAAATATACAGTTAGTCCACTATAGTTTAAAATAGGAATTTAAATTCTATCTTTCAAACAATAAATATATGAAGGGACCTGACATTAAATTCAAAACCTAGAAGAAATTATGATTTATCTCAGCAAGCAGAAGCTCATGGAAATTTACCATATTTTATGGATAAGCAGAGTCAATGCACATTTAGTCTGTATGAAGAAAAATGTCAATTGTTCTTCTCTAGGCAGTTTTTTGATCCTCATGTTTGTAATGATCACTTTATCCTCTACTCTCTTAAATCCTCTGTTTTTCTTTCTAGAAGTGAAATACATCACTGACCATTTTGTAAAAGTGACAGTGACTCAGTAAGAAAAATTGCTCTTTCATCTCAGTGGAATTTATCCTTTTAAAAAGGAGATCAAGTTGATATCTTGGGTCTAAGAATTATTGACTAATTAATTAACCTGATGACAATTAGATGAGAATCCTCTGAATCCACTTGCAGGTAAGACCCATAAAAAGAAAGTGTGAAAGGAGAGAGGGAAGGAGGGAGCAAAGGAAAAGAAAACATAGACCTGTAGCCACCGCCATTTTGGACTCCTTTTTCCTATTTTAACTACCTAATAATCTCTAGTCAAAAGTATTTTTAAACAACACAACAGTAATCAGAAGACTAAAGTATTTTACAGAGCATATCTCAGTTGTAATTTTTAACTATATACCTAAGGAAAATTTTGACCTACTGAAACAACAAAAACCCATCTTCTAGATTTTGAAAACCATTTTTTGATTTTTTTTCTTTTTTAAATTTATTTATTTTTAAATTGAAGGATAATTGCTCTACAGAATTTTGTTTTCTGTCAAACCTCAACATGAATTAGCCATGGGTATACATACATCCCCTCCCTTTTGAACCTCCCTCCCATCTCCCACCCCATCCCACCCCTCTAGGTTGATACAGAGCCCCTGTTTGAGTTTCCTGAGACACACAGCAAATTCCTGTTGGCTATTTTACATATGGTAATGTAAGTTTCCATGTTACTGTCTCCATACATCTCACCCTCTTTTTAATGTAATAATTCTGTTTTGTAGGGAAAGGGGAGCCTGGTGAGACTCTGGACAACTGATTTTGACAAGAATTAGTTGCTGTTTATCTTTGTATAATTCAAATGAAAGCAATTTCCACGTTTTTGTGTATGTGTAATGTGTTTTCTTATGTTTGCTTTAATGCTAACTACAAAAGGGACTCTGTAAAAGGAACTAGCATTAGACTTGCTAAAGAAAAGTCAGCTTTATCCAAACAATGCACAAATGTTGTGGATGGTACCAATAAAGTTTTGGAAATAATTTCCTTTAATTTTAGGAGAAAATAGAATAGGCAACTTCCCAGGTAATATATGTAATTCACATTCCTTGGCAGCAATTNACTCTGTAAAAGGAACTAGCA
This sequence comes from Oreotragus oreotragus, assembly GCA_006410675.1. Lineage (NCBI taxonomy): Eukaryota > Metazoa > Chordata > Mammalia > Artiodactyla > Bovidae > Oreotragus > Oreotragus oreotragus. The sequence continues at coordinate 567,632 of SJYX01016887.1, forward strand.
TTAGACTTGCTAAAGAAAAGTCAGCTTTATCCAAACAATGCACAAATGTTGTGGATGGTACCAATAAAGTTTTGGAAATAATTTCCTTTAATTTTAGGAGAAAATAGAATAGGCAACTTCCCAGGTAATATATGTAATTCACATTCCTTGGTAGCAATTTAGAAACGTTAAATGTGAGATGGATCCATGTGATGAATCAGCTGTCCAAGGATTGAAAATTGTAATAGAGAGGACAGTTGTCTCTTTTTCCTTTCATTTTTTATAGCTGAAATGTTCCTCCTCAATCTCACCCAAAAAGTATACACATATTCTGTTCAAGAAAGAGTACAGAGAGAATAAAATTCCTCCTGTGTTAGAAAGGAACTCCTGAAGCTCCACGAATAAACATCTCCAGGTAGAAAAAAAGAAAAAAATTATCTTGTTTTCATTTCATGAATTTCCAAGCAATGAAAACATAAAGTTTTATAACTTTGATTGTCACAGAAAATAGGAAAATCCTGGGAGAGCAATGGGTATATTATGCTCAAGATTGAGGCCTCAGTGGAGTCACTGTAATTTCTTCCTACTTTTCACAGAATATGATTGCTTTTTTTTTTAGTTAAATGTGAGATGGATCCATGTGATGAATCAGCTGTCCAAGGATTGAAAATTGTAATAGAGAGGACAGTTGTCTCTTTTTCCTTTCATTTTTTATAGCTGAAATGTTCCTCCTCAATCTCACCCAAAAAGTATACACATATTCTGTTCAAGAAAGAGTACAGAGAGAATAAAATTCCTCCTGTGTTAGAAAGGAACTCCTGAAGCTCCACGAATAAACATCTCCAGGTAGAAAAAAAGAAAAAAATTATCTTGTTTTCATTTCATGAATTTCCAAGCAATGAAAACATAAAGTTTTATAACTTTGATTGTCACAGAAAATAGGAAAATCCTGGGAGAGCAATGGGTATATTATGCTCAAGATTGAGGCCTCAGTGGAGTCACTGTAATTTCTTCCTACTTTTCACAGAATATGATTGCTTTTTTTTTTAAAGTAAATTAATTTTCCAATATAAGCTATTTTTGTTCTCTGGTGGCGATGATTCTCCTCAAATAAAATGAATCAAATTGCTCATCAACTATGAAAATACTCTTAAAAACATTCTGACAAAAAGAGAGATAAGTTTCAAATATTATCAGTCACTCTACTGCCCAGAGAAGTGACCTCAAGTATACTTAAGGAATAACTAAAAAAGAAAATCCTTTGGAAATGTTTTTATCATTTTTAAAACTAGATAACGGTTTTCTTTCTTCCTTTGTTTGAACCAGCATTCCTACTGAGCACACTTTTTTTCAATACAGATTCCATTTCTTCACAAGTCAAAATTCAGCTTCAATAGTTCCTACACTCTTTCCTTGGGGATCAACACTTGATGGTGGTTATGCCTATCCTTGAATTATTTTCTAGCATGTAACCAAATGACCGTAACAGCTCACTTGAATCTGCATTTCATTTGCATTTGGAACTCCTTCTTTGTTAGTTATAATAAACTATTATATTGCAATTCAAATAGATGTATTCTATCTAGGCAATGGCCATGAGTTTAAGAAAAAGCTCAGAAAATTTCAGTGTACAATAAGAATGCTTTAGAGTCAAAATTATGAAAAACTGACCTTTAATTATTTTTCAGGTGATAACAGTACCCTGGTAAGACAATTGATTTTAACAAGGTGTATGATTTGAATGATACAAACATTTTACTAGTTGAGAACTTTAAGCTGTCGACATCTGTTGACAGATCAGAATTTGGGGAATGTTTAGAATTTGCTACATGAAAGATATATCACCTCTTGCCTTGCTATTCACTTTGACACTTTGATCAACTGAATTCAAAAATGTAATAAGCAAAGGAGAGCAAAGCATTATCTTAGAAAACATAAAGATGTATATAATTTTTCTGTGGAACTCTTATAAAATAAGTATCTTGATTTTTCTCTCTCATTGTCCTTTTCCATCTATTGTTTGGGTGGGTGGGTGAAGTCGCTCAGTCGTGTCCGACTCTTTGCGACCCCGTGGACTGTAACCTACCAGGCTTCTCCGTCCTTGGGATTCTCCAGGCAAGAGTACTGGAGTGGATTGCCATTTCCTGCTCCAGGAGGTCTTCCCGACCCAGGGATCGAACCTGGGTCTCCAATGACGGAGAAGCCTGGTAGGTTACAGTCCACGGGATCGCAAAGAGTCGGACACGACTGAGTGACTTCACCTCACCTCAATTAAACTTTTAACTTATATAATATAATCTTAGTGAATAAATTTCCATCTCAAAATATAATAAAATGAACTTCAGTTTAAAGTCTGATTTCTCTACCTTTCTGTAGCTTATGCCCTATGCCATCTGAATTCTGTTTCCATATCTGACACAGGGGCTTCCCTTGTGGCTCAGAGGTTAAAGCGTCTGCCTGCAATGCGGGAGACGTGGGTTTGATTCCTGGGTTGGGATGATCCCCTAGAGAAGGAAATGGCAACCCACTCCACTATTCTTGCCTGTAGAACCCCATGGACGGAGAAGCCTGGTGGGCTACAGTTCACGGGGTGACAAAGAGTCGAACACGACTTCACTTTCCTAATCTTTATATATCCAAAGACCATGGCCATTTCTTTATCTTTTTTTTTTTTTTGTCTTCAATGTTTCATATTAAAATTTCAGCACAATTAGTTATTCCCTCAAACAAGTTTTCCAACCCTTCCAAATACTAGGCACTCTTTTCTTTATTTATTCTTTTTTTTTTTTTTTTTTGGTGACACAGAGTGGCATGGGGGATCTTAGTTCCCAGCCAGGGATTGAGCCCTTACGACCTGCAGTGGACGTGTGGAGTCTTCTTTGGACTCCCAGGAAGTTCTGTGCTGTACTTTCTAAAATCTAATGTCTATAATTACTCGGAGGAAGTTGCATCCAGAGTAGGGATTAAGCAGTCTCTCCAATATCCAACAACTCCATACTATCTACCCAAGCCTTAGGGCCTCCTTTTGATTCCTTGCATTAGTCTTTAAGACAAAATTATCAGAAGTTTGCAGAACCCTTTGGCAGTCTGCATTATTTCTGTTTCCTTTTAATCTGGTCTATAACTAACATGTTAGCCATACACAGGCCTACCTGATGGCCATACCCTGGTCACAAAGAGGCAGACATGACTGAGTGACTAACATTTAAAATTATCATTATGTTGTAAATACTATAGTACAATAAAACACACTCTGTTTGGAAAGACTAAAGGAAGGAAGCAGCTAAGAGAAGACTTGGGGGCAGAGGGAGGATATTAATATATGTGCCTGAAATTTCTTCTTCTGCTCTCTGCACAGCATGAAATTTCTTCCCTTTCTTGTCTCATTACTTCTTGGTCTCAGCTTTAATGACTGAAGTCCGCCACCTGCAAGCTCCGGTCTGCCCAGTTTTAGTAAGGCTGGTGTAAGCCTCAAACTGTCCGAAAGTGGTCAGACTATTTGAGCTCTAAACACCCTGTTTTCCAATGAGTTCCAAAAAAAATTTTTTTTTCTTCCAAGTCTAAAAGTGTAGGCTATTGATTTCTCTCCAGTTCCTCACTGAGCCTGAAACCTCACCCTGGCCCTACCCTTAGTATATTTGCTTGAGCCATGAATTTTTTTCTAGCCTTTGCCAATTTCCTCTTTGCTGTTGAAACAAGATCCCACTCCCATATCCTTAAGCATTGGCTAAGACCTAGCTCCAAATCTGATGGATTTTTTGGCCTTTAAAAAACCTCTTGCCTTACCATAACTGCCGTCAATTTCAACAGCTGGCTATTACTAACTCCAAACAGAGTGGCTTAACCCAACATATTTATTTAGCTCACAATTCTGGGATTGAACAATTTTAGGCTGGGCTTAGCTTTAAAGCTATTTAGTCCTCAGCTGTTCACCTAAGTATTTCCTCCAAAAGATTGACCTGGACTTGTTCTAACAGCAAAAGCAGGAATTCGGCGAAGATGAAAGAATTCAAGGCCTGTTACGAGCTAGACTCTACTGACACACCATCACTCCTGTCACACTCTTTGTAGCAAAACAAGCCAGCTCAGATCAACGAGTAGGAAAATTCATGAAAAGAAGGACAAAGTTTTATTGAAAATTATGTCACTATATGAAGGGCTGAAAAGTTGGGGGATTTTTTATAGTCATTATATTATTTACTGCTCAAAAGTATCATGGGGTGGCTCTGAATACTGCATGACTCATTCTGGATGACTTTGGACACTAGTTCTGGTGCAATTCCACCTAAAGTCACAGTGCCCTTTTTGGATATCATATTTGAACTTATTTCTTCTACTTCTTAGAAGAAAAAAACACTCCATCATCACTGGTTTATCTAATTTTTAAACTTCCAGTCGAACTCACTCCTGGATTTATTGTTTTCCCCAATGTACTTTTTCTTACATATGCTGTTAGCTAACTGTCAAGCAATAATTAAACATGTTTATATTAATATTTGGTGGGTTGTATTTTCTCCTGTGGAACACCGCCTTAGGGAAATTGGATCAAAAGTGCTTATGAAAAACGGAGTCAATCAAGGCAGCTATTTGCCAGAATGAAGAGCCTCAGTAATTAAAATAGTAGTCTTTCAGGCCATCTTAAAGTGTTCTGACATACTGTTCTCCCTACACTAATATCATTTCTGAGGTATATTTGGAAGTTGTCATGTATAAATATTAAAGATCAAGGTGAGGAACCAATAGTGATTTCTTATCTTTGGGATAGGCAAAAAAACAAATTTCCCTAAGGATATAGAACAAGTAAGTTTCATTATTCAAGCAAAATCAAAAATTAAAAAAAAAAGTAGGGGGTGTAGCTTTTGTATTTCTGGTGATTAATTGGTGTGCCATCAATAACATAATTAAATGACCACAGACTTACTGAGTTGCAACTCTACTTGAGCAACTGTATTAAAATAAAATAAAATGAAAATATGTTGTTTTTATTATATTAATGGCTATTGTTTTTTCAGCCATACTTTGAGCATTCATGTGGCTTCCCTGATGGTTCAGCAGTAAAGAATCTGCCTGTAATGCAGTAGTTATAGGAGTTGCAGATTCGATCCCTGGGTCAGGAAGATCCCCTGAAGGAGGGCATAGCAACCCACTCCAGGATACTTGCCTGGAGAATCCCACAAACAGAGGAGACTGGCGAGCAACAGGCCATAGGGTTGCAAAGAGTAGAACACAGCTAAAGCAATTTAGCACGCATGTTGAGCATTAATGTAATTTTTCTCATTTAATTTTTACCACCTCATATTGAGATCTTCCCAACCCAGGAATCAAACCAGGTCTCCCTCATTGCAGGTGGATTCTTTACCAGCTGAGCCACCAGGGAAGCCCGAGAATACTGGAGTAGGTAGCCTATCCTTTCTCTAACGGATCTTTCCGACCCAGAAACCTAACTGAGATCTCTTGCATTGCAGGCAGATTCTTTACCAACTGAGCTATCAGGGAAGCACCCTCATGAAATAGATGTTACTATAAGCAATTCGCATGTTAGGAAACTATGACTCTAGTAACTAATTTTCCTAAGAGGTATGTAGCTCTTAAATCTGGGAATTTGAAGTGCAGGCTACTTAACCTTTATACCTATCCTCTTAACCATTGTATTAGAATGCTAATTTCACACTAATTTTAATTCTGGGTTCACAGGAGCTACAAAAAAAGTGAAAGTCTTTTCATATTGATTCTTTTCTGGCTTGAACTGAGATTCCAAAGTTTCTGGAAAGTGAGGAGCTTGCAGGGAGACCAGTTTTAAATGGTATGAAAAGCAATACACTTACCACGTACATACGTGTGAAAATGAATATGGACATATACACACATACATGAATTAAGAATGAAATTTCCATTCTTAATTCTCCTTAGATTGGAGAAGGAAATGGCAACCCACTCCAGTATTCTTGCCTGGAGAATCCCAGGGACAGAGGAGCCTGGTGGGCTGCCGTCTATGGGGTTGCACAGAGTCGGACACAACTGAAGCGACTTAGCAGCAATAACCCTGTATGCAAGACAGCAAAAGAGACACAGATGTATAGAATAGTCTTTTGGACTCTGTGGGAGCGGGCGAGGGTGGGATGATTTGGGAGAATGGCATTGAAACGTGTATATTATGATATGTGAAATGAATTGCCAGTCCAGGTTCAATGCATGATACAGGATGATCGGGGCTGGTGCACTGGGATGACCCAGAGGGATGGGATGGGGAAGGAGGTGGGAGAGGGTTCAGGATGGGGAACACATGTACACCTGTGGTGGATTCATGTTGATGTGTGGCAAAACCAATACAATATTGTAAAGTAATTAACCTCCAATTAAAATAAATTTATATTTAACAAAAACAAAACAAAACAAAAATTCTCCTTAGGCATAGCCATTCTAGAATGAGTAAATTATCTAGTGCTATTTATAATTTTTAAGGCTTTTAATAAATCATATATTTTTAAAAATAAGTATTTATATCAAGATAATCATGTTGATTTAAAAACCAAATAAAGAAATTTCAGTTTAATATGAAAAATACTAGTTATCCAAAGTTCTGTTTTTAATGGTAAAAACCTACCAATTAAGAAGAGCAATGATGAAAGGGCACAACCTAGAAACAAGCCATGGGTTAAACTACTGGATCATATGACATCCTTTTAATTAATACACTAAAATACTGAATGAACTGGTAATGGTAACATACAGGTGGTGACATTTCAAGGATAAATCCTAATCTAAGGGATTAATTAGCATTTATTCAAGTACATAATAATGGAGTTTTAAAGGAAAATGGATCCATTGGGCTTGTTTACTCCCTTTTTAACATATAGAGGGCATGTTAATTAACTGTATTGCTTTTAGTGCATTTCCCAGGTGCTAGAGAAAACATTTTAGTGCCTGAACAAAAGATATGAAAAACCAATGTATTTTCTTCATATTTTTTTCCATTCTTTTTAAAAGAGAATCATAATCTTANCATCCTTTTAATTAACACACTAAAATACTGAATGAACTGGTAATGGTAACATACAGGTGGTGACATTTCAAGGATAAATCCTAATCTAAGGGATTAATTAGCATTTATTCAAGTACATAATCATGGAGTTTTAAAGGAAAATGGATCCATTGGGCTTGTTTACTCCCTTTTTAACATATAGAGGGCATGTTAATTAACTGTATTGCTTTTAGTGCATTTCCCAGGTGCTAGAGAAAACATTTTAGTGCCTGAACAAAAGATATGAAAAACCAATGTATTTTCTTCATATTTTTTTCCATTCTTTTTAAAAGAGAATCATAATCTTATTTATTTTTAGCAAGTAAAAAATTAAATGTGTGTTAAAATATGCAAAGTATTCAGTTCAGTTCATTTCAGTTGCTCAGTCATGTTGGACACTGAGACCCCATGAATCACAACACACGAGGCCTCCCTGTCCATCACCCACTCCCGGAGTTCACTCAGATTCATGTCCATTGAGTCAGTGATGCCATCCGGCCATCTCATCCTCTGTTGTCCCCTTCTCCTCCTCCCCCCAATCCCTCCCAGCATCAAGGTCTTTTCCAATGAGTCAACCCTTCGCATGAGGTGGCCAAATTACTGAAGTTTCAGCTTTAGCATCAGTCCTTCCAAAGAAATCCCAGGGCTGATCTCCTTCAGAATGGACTGGTTGGATCTCCTTGCAGTCCCAGGGACTCTCAAGAGTCTTCTCCAACACCACAGTTCAAAAGCATCAATTCTTTGGTGCTCAGCTTTCTTCACAGCCCAACTCTCACAACCATACATGACCACTGGAAAAACCATGGCCTTGACTAGATGGAGCTTTGTTGGCAAAGTAATGTCTCTGCTTTTCAACATGCTATCTAGGTTGGTC
>SJYX01016887.1:576642-595818 GCA_006410675.1 Oreotragus oreotragus
CTCTCCTCTTTCACTTTCATCAAGAGGCTTTTTCATTCCTCTTCACTTTCTGCCATAAGGGTGGTGTCATCTGCATATCTGAGGTTATTGATATTTCTCCCGGCAATCTTGATTCCAGCTTGTGTTTCTTCCAGTCCAACGTTTCTCGTGATGTACTCTGCATATAAATTAAACAAGCAGGGTGACAATGTACAGCCTTGACGTACTCCTTTTCCTATTTGGAACCAGTCTGTTGTTCCATGTCCAGTTCTAACTGTTGCTTCCTGACCTGCATACAGATTTCTCAAGAGGCAGGTCAGGTGGTCTGGTATTCCCATCTCTTGAAGAATTGTCCACAGTGATGCATAAAAAGGATATTGTTCCACATCACTACAAAAAGCTTCTTTGTTCATTTAGTTGGTTGTGTAGTACTCCATTGCATGGATGGCAGTACCACATTCTTCATTTAACTAATTCTTTATTGATAGGCCTTTTGGTTGTTTCTGATCTTGTTTTTGCCTTTTTTTGCACTTTATTTTATATTCCCACCACAAAATTGCTAATTTAAACATAAACCATAGAGGGATCCTGAAAAGGTGGCAGCAAAGTAATGAATGTGTCAAAGACTGAGGGTCAGGTCAGGTGAGGCATCAGCGAATCATCTTAACAGGGCTCTTAAAGTTGCTGCTAACTTGGAGCTGCTGCTGGTAGACCACTGGATGGATTTTGAAACCATAGAGCCTGGACACCATCTGGTTGGTGGGCCTCTTTGTTCAGTACTTGGGTGTACCGTGAAGAGCATGTGAGGGAAACCAGTTCCAAAGTAGATGCCATCCATGTGTTGGTGCCTCAGTGACTTATGTGTGTACACATGCAACCATTTGAGGCAGTAGAGCTTACCATGGCCTCAGTTGGGATGTCTGAAAGGCCACTGGGAAGCATTGGTTGGTTTCCACAGTACACACAGGTTCAGTAGCCAAAGTTTTCCTGTTGGTACTCTTCCAACATCTGGGCAATGCCACAGTTGATGAGGATGTATTGTTATTCAGTTACTAAGTTGTGTCCAACTTTTTGTAATCCTATGGACTGCAGCACACCAGGCTTCTCTGTCCTTCACTATTTCCTAGACTTTGCTCAAATTCATGTCCATTGAGTCAGTGATGCTATCTAACAATTTCATCCTTTGCTGCCACCTTCTCCTTTTGCCTTCAATTTTCCTAGCATCAGGGTCTTTTCCAATGATTCAGCTCTTCACATCAGGTAGCCAAAGTATTGGAGTTTCAACTTTAGCATCTGTCCTTCCAATAAATATTCAGGATTGGTTCCCTTTAGGATTGACTGGTTTGCTCTTCAAGGGACTCTCAAGAGTCTTCCCTCGCACCGCAATTCTTCCTCAGTACTCAGCATCAATTCTTCCTCAGTACTCAGCATCAATTCTTCCTCAGTACTCAGCATCAATTCTTCCTCAGTACTCAGCATCAATTCTTCCTCAGTACTCAGCCTTTTTTCTGGTCCAACTCTCACATCCATACATGACTACTTTCTAGTCAAATCATAGCTTTGACTATAAGGACCTTCCTTGGCAAAGTCATCTCTCTGTTTCTTAATACACTATCTAGGTTTGAAATAGCTTTTTTTCCAAGGAGGAACTGTCTTTTAATTTTGCAGTGATTTGGGAGCTCAAGAATAAAGTCTGTCATTGTTGCACTTTTCTCCCCTTCCATTTGCTATGAAGTGATGAGACCAGATGCCATGATCTTAGTTTTTTGAATGCTGAGTTTTAAGCTAGATTTTTCACTTTTCTCTTTACCCTCAAGTGGCTCTCTAGTTCCTCTTCACTTTCTGCCATTAGAGTGGTATCATCTGCATATTTAAGGTTTTTGATATTTCACCTGGCAATCTTGATTCCAGCTTGATACATCCAGCCCAGCATTTTGCATGAGGTACCCTGCATAGAAGTTAAATAAGCAGAGTGACAATATACAGCCTCGACATACTTCTTTCCTAATTTTGAACCAAACCATTGTTCCATGTCCAGTTCTAATTGTTGCTTCTTGACCTGCATACAGGTTTATCAGGAGACAGATAAGATGGTCTGGTATTCCCATTTCTTGAATTTTCTATAGTTTGTTGTGATCCACATGGTTAAAGATTTTAGCATAATCAATGAAGCAGAAAGAGATGTTTTTTCCTGGAATTCCCTTGCCTTTTCCATGATCCAACAAATGTTGTCTATTTGATCTCCTGTTCCTCTGCCTTTTCTAAACTCAGCTTTTACATCTGGAAGTTCTCAGTTCATGTACTGCTGAAGCCTAGCTTGAAGAATTTCAAATATAAAGTGAGGATATAGCAGGTGTGGGTCCATCTGTAAAGCATTTCTGCTGCCTATTCAGTCAGGTCATTCTTGCTGGTGTTGTCTTCCAACTCCATAACCAGCTCCAGGTTGAAGGTCATATGTAGTCTATAGTGAGGCACCTTCTCACTGAGTCCAGTGACACTGAATTTATCCTAGATGTAGTCTTCATCCACTAAACCGAAGAATTCATTGCTAAGGAGCCCACAGAACCAGGAAATCCAGGATACCTCCTCTGAGCTGCTAGAGTTCATGTGACTGGACAGGAGCTGGGACCAGGGAGCCTGGGGGTCGGGTGGAGGAGGGGGCAGAGGGAAAGGAAGTTTCTGCCTCCAAGGAACCATGAAGATAGCTACAACACAGCCTGCAGACCCAACTGCAGTCTCTAATCTTTTTTATATTGCAAACAGTTATAACCCAGGATCTCACCTGCTTCTTTTACGTCTACTGCATTGGCAGGCAGGTTCTTTACTACTAGCACCACCTGGGAAGCCCTTTATTACAAACAATACATCAACAAAAAAAAACCTCATAGGAGTCGTTCTCAAACATACAAGTGTACTCATGGGACAAATACCTAGAGGTGGAACTGGAATTGCTTTACAGAAGGAGACATGTTTGTAATTCCTGCTGCCATTAATCAAAGTGCATTCCTACCAGTTTTTACCCATTTATACTGTTACCAGAAAGTAATAGAGTGCCAGTCTCTGTATACCCTTGCACACAAGTTATCACACTTTGAGGATTTTATAAATTTGGTTGACTAGAAATTTTATAACAGTGTTGTCCTAATATAAATTAATCTTATTATGAGTGTACTGAGCATCTCTTTATATGCTTAATTGTATCCTTCTCTTTTATTTCATTTTACTGGTCTTGTCCCAAACTTTTTGATTGGAAATTTAACTTCTTTATTTATATTTATTCTTATTTGTTAATATTTTAAGGGCATTAAAATATTTCTAAATATTGACTCTGTCCATAAAATTCTTTATTATTATTATTATTATTATTATATTCTCACATTTTAAATTTTTGATCTTATCTCATTACTTTCCCACCCATGGAACAGGGATTTTGTTATCTGAATTTGTAAAAATTTACAGTTTTACACTGTTGACATTAGGTGACATACGATTTCTACATTTAGAGAATGTATGGAAGTTTTAGGGTGATAACGTGTTCTTTTGGGCACCTATGAGGATATTATGTATTCTTTATTCTTAGAATTTAAAATTCAACCTACAGCTATTACATAGCTCTTGGTAACCAAGGTGCATCTATTAGATATACCTTATTTTACTTACAAAATGTATACTGTTACTTGTGTTTTATATACTAGAAGTATCATGGATTAAGAGTAGTGAGCATTGTTCTACAGAGAATGACTTCATATTGTTCTATGTAGTATTTAATCTCAGTATGGACTTATGGATTCTTCCTATACACAAAGTATTCTAACTCATTACTGTTCTTAATTATTTTTATGTTCATATTGCTCCATATTTTGGAACTCCTTCAACCTAAACCTTGTATTTTGGGACTTCATCTCCTTCAGTGAAAACACACACATCCATCTTTCTTTTTAGCACCTCCTCACTACTCACTTCGTTATACAAGAGGTTTCAGGTTCAGGTTCTACTTTTCTTTCACCAGCATTAGAATCAGCTATTTCTCCAAGGTATCCTGTCTCCTTTTAGTGGGGAAAAGAATGCTCTGCATTCTCCTTGCTCCTCCTCAGGTATCATTGTTTCTAGACCCTTTCAGTGGATGTATATTTATAGATATACATATCTACATAAGCAATTTTCCTAGGGAAAGAGTGGAAATAGAAAGCATTAGAATTTAAACCTAATCCTGTTATTTTTCAAAGTCTCGGCTGTCAACTTGTTTTTTCCATTTATTTAATAAGCATTTACTTTTTACTTATACTTTTTAAAAAATTTAATTTATTCAAACTGATAAAGAAACCCACAATATATCCATTTCTTCTACTCCCTCTAACCCTCACCTTTGGCTACCACCAGTCTGTTCTTTGTATCTATTATCTCAAATGGTCAAAGTACAATAGATGCAAGTAAATACATTTAAGTAAAATATATTATTTATATTGATTTTACCTGTTTATTTTTACTTCTATTAATGTGGCTACTATAAAATTTAAAATTACATATGTGATCCACATGTGTCTAATAAACAGTGATACACTAGAGGGTGAAAGCATGAGGATCCAGAAAACAAAAACTGCTAGAGAACACTTAGCCCACAAACTTCCCTTGTTTGTCTGTGCAATGTTTAAACAAATTTAATTAGTAGAAAGAATTTTTATACATAATAAGTATATATTTTATATTATCATTTTGGAAATATTGATACCTGGCTTCTTTAGAAAAAATAGGAAATATGGTAGAAACGCATTCATAAATTCACTTTGTGTGGCAAAAGTTTAGTGGAACGGACAGTGGCTAGCCCCATTTAGAGATCTCCATTTTGCACAGCCCAATTGCCAAAAAAAAAAAAAAAAAATTAAATCACTCTACCAGACCTCTGAAGACATTCATGTTTGAAATCCTTGAGGCATATGACAGGATGATGTAAAAGAAGTAAGGATTTTTATCCACTAAATTTGTCCTGGCAAATGTTCTCTACATTGGGTGGTTTCCATTTTTCTAGCTACAAAAATTGATCAACATTTTATAAGGTAAAATTCCACTGAGCATTTTAACAACTCCTCGTAAACTGGACAACAAAACCAGAACAGAGCAACATCTTGCGTTGTGGTACAGAAAATTCTAATTATATTTAATGTCAACTCTACTCCTTTAAATCCGAAGAAACTCCCAGGTTTCTCTGCACTATTGGCCTATATGACAGGCTTTAATTAGCACAGATTTTTCACGTTCATGGATAGATTAGACATTTAGAAGTACTTAATGGAAAAGGTCTTTTACCTTGACCAGTCTGAAATTGCAGTTAGAGGACATTTGCTTGCTCTAAAGGCTGACTGCATACAAATATATGAATATTAATACATGCATCCAAAAATGAAGTTTAAGGATTTTTACCAAAGGAATATTTATTTTGATCCACTGTTAACACCCTTGAAAATGTGAGTGGCACCTCTATGTAATAACTATGAATTAAATATAACTAGATTGTTTGGCATCCACTCAGGCATCATAGCTTTACTTTTGCCTGCTGAATTAAAGAAAATGAGGTTAAAAAAAAAAACAAAAAAACCAGAAACCACAATGAAATAGAACTGGGAGACCAGAAGGGGGAGCTCCCATCCTCTGAGATGATAGCAGAGTTCAACAGGGAGAAGAAAGGCCTCTCCTCTTTCCTGGCAAGGATTCAGCCAATGAAAAGCCATGGACTCTTGCTTATTTTAACTCTCCCAACTCCCTTTCTTATCTATAAAAGTATTCTCCTTCCTTTGCTCTAAGAAGAATTGCACATTGCTCACCAGGGGTTGCAGATTCAGACCTTCAATTCTCTGTAACTCCTGCATAAACCCATCCTTGCTGGACAAATATCTGGCATTCTGTTTGTTTCAGGTCAACATTTTGGTGGCCTGTAAGGGGGCCAGAGAAGACTCCCAAAGATTCCAGGTCTGGTGAGCAAATAGATTATGTACTCCACAATTAGAGCCCATTGTCACTCACTGATTTTCTCATCAACCTTGAAGGTGAAGGTAAATCTTTCTTCTGAATCTGATATCATGCCCTCTTTGGCTCTGAAGCACTCTAGGCTTCATTTGTTGCTGTTGTTGTTCATTTATGTCTGACTATTTGTGATCTTATGGACAGCACGCCAGGCTTCCTTGTACTTCACTATATCCTGGAGTTTGCTCAAACTCATATCCATTGAGTCAGTGATGCCAACCAATCAACACATCCTATGTTGCCCCCTTCTTCTCCTATCTTCAATCTTCCCCATCATCAGGGTCTTTTCCAGTGAGCGGCTCTTCACATCAGGTGGGACAAAGTATTTGAGCTTCAGCTTCAGCATCAGTCCTTTCAATGTATATTCAGTGTTGATTTCCTTTAGGATTGGCTTCATTTGGGGTCTATTTAAAGATTTCATATTTCTGTTTAGGGCCTTGATTTGTATTTGAGTACTTGTTTGGCATTTTTGTCTTGCTTGTTATCAGACTTCTTAACTGGTAACCTTTAGCCTATTCCCTTCAGAAAAGGAGCTGTTTCTTTTAAAGTTGGCTAGCTTTTGTCATATTCCTTCAGGAACAGAGGTTGTTTCAATGAAATAGTACTCAGTTTCTCAGCCTTATCCTCTTCCATTTTTTAATAGTCTTTTTAAACTCTTTTTTTTTTTTTTTTTAAATTTGTTCTTTTGGCCACACCACCACAAGGAATGTGGAATCTTAGTCCTCTGACCAAGATCAAACCTGTGCCCCATGCAGTGAAAGCATGGAGTCTTAACGATTTACCACCAGGGAATTTTCCTGGCTATTCCTTTGGAAGAGCTAGTCTCTGGAATACGACTGAAAAAGCCTTCTTTATGGGTCCTCTGGAAGTGAGATCTTTCTTTTGAATTGGCTGGGATAGGCTTGCAAGTTGTATGCATTGAGCTATTTGTGCTGTATGCTGGTTACACAGTTTAAAAAGTATCCTTTACCCTACAGGAAAAACTTCTAGGAAATGGGATCCCTATTATCCAAGTATTAAAAGGCTTGATCTTTCCTCATATACAATTATAACTAAGTGAATCAACTTCACTAAAGGCAATTTAAAATAGCAGTGACCATTATGGGAAATTTTTGAAATTCCCAAACTTAATTTCCTTAAAACTGATTTGGACTACAACAGCCTCACAATTTTCAGAACTGAGGAATGTTTATTTCAATTGGTATTTTGAGACTTTCCAAAGTTGTCAGAAGTCTAAAATTGCCTCTCCACAAAATAAGATTTTAAGATTAATTGAGGCATACAAATGATTAAAGAAAGATAAAATGAATTCCAAAGCCTCAGTCCCATTTTCCTTTGCTTCTTTGTATCAGGCTCTGCTTTGGGCACCAACAGTTCTCTCTCCCTTGGCTTCTTGTGGCCAGAGTCAGCGATCTTCCTTCTTTCCTTTCAGACTGCCTATGCGCCACCGGAGCAGGAAATGACAACCTACTGCAGTTTTCTTGTCTGGAAAATCCTGTGGACAGAGGAGCTTGGTGGGCTGCTGTTCATGGGATTGCAAAGAGTCGGACACAACTGAGCAACTGAGCACACACATACACACAGACGCAGCCACTATATCCTCAATTCCCTCTTGCTAATTCTCCAACCAAACTTCCCCATTTGCTCCGAACTTGTCAGAACCTGTTCCTTTAAAATTAGGCCTTCTGGGGATCCACAGACTAAACTTTTAATTTCTTAACCTCCCTGGACTAAAACTGAAACTTCATCAAAGATTTTTCTCAAGTAACCTGAGATCCTCCCAGATTTGCTGAAAGACTTAATATAGTCATTCAAACTATCACAACCTGGTTTCTTTGACTTATAAGTCATCTAGTGCATAGGTTTGCTATTGAAGGCCAGGCCTGGCATTAAACAAAAATCGCTAATTGGGAAAATACTGAAAGGTCTCTAGATTTACAATTCAGAGACCAGCTAGCTAACTTATTGTATGAATAGGCTTCAACAATTGCCAGGCAACTTTATCAAGCAATTTCTAGATCTTTTCCTAAATCTGTTAATTGGAACAAAATTCAAGTTCGCACACAAAAATCTGACACGTCTTCTTGTGCATATTACAATTGATTTCAGATTGCTTTTAAAGAAAATTTTGGTCTCTAGATGTCAATTTCACTCAGGTAGCTTTAACTCTAGGTTTATTAATATCCTGAAGAGAGAAATTTCCCTTCTAGTAAAAAAGGACTAGGGTGGAATGGGAAACCATGTCCACTCCAGATTTAATCTGGCAAACCAGCTCTCTCATACTCTAGATGAAAGAAAGATCACCAAAATTCTTAATCCTCAAGTCCAGTAAATGAAAGCTCCTGAAAAAAATGAGAACCCTCTTAGTCTCTGCTCTTACAGCAAAGACATTGGAAAAGAGATTATTACAAAGGTAATCTCCTTAGGCATCTTCAGCCTTTCTAAAGTCCTCTCAGTTCTCTATGATGTGACTCCAAGCAACTACGAGGCTTTTCCTAATCTTTCCTTTAAATCAGCCTAGAGAACATTTTCCCAAATTGGGGGTGCATCTCTTTCAATCCTAACAGATGTCAGAGCCACAGTCTCAGTGCTCAATCCCACTACCTCTGCCTCTGAGTACTAAAACAGTTCAAAGAGTAGGAATCTCTAACCTGTTCTCTTTTGTTCAGATGCATCCTTTGAGAGATGCACACCATTTTCTCCTTAATTCCTTTACCCCTAACTGTTTATTAGACTGATATTTCTTAATGTTATACCAAAATTTTTTTTCCCAAAAGGGGGAAATAATTCTAGGATGTGATAGTAATATCAAAGACACCAAATGAATTAAATGACTCTTTGGCATCTTTTATTTGTTCTATCTCTGATGACATAACAGCTGACTCTGGAAACATTGATCATTTGTCCCTGTTAAGTCAGCTACCACTTTCCTATGGACAAAATCTCCAATTAAGGATGGCAAAATTTGCAGTGCATTTTCCATCAAGATTAAACAGATCCCTGAAAACTTCTTCCCAGAATTAATCAATAGCCTATAAATAAAGAAGCCCTTCAAGGTGTAAAGCCCATAATAGAAGATCATAAGGCTCAAAACTTCATTATCCCTATACTAGCCCCTGTAACATTCCCACTGTACCAGTAAGAAAATCTAAGAGCCAAGGATGGGGGCTTGTCCAAGACATGTGAGTAATAAACAACATAGATACTGTTGTTCCTAACCCTCATATGTTACTAAAATCCATACC
The DNA here is from genome assembly GCA_006410675.1 of Oreotragus oreotragus. Lineage (NCBI taxonomy): Eukaryota > Metazoa > Chordata > Mammalia > Artiodactyla > Bovidae > Oreotragus > Oreotragus oreotragus. Next base: position 585,885 of record SJYX01016887.1, read on the forward strand.
CACTGAAAGTAAATTCTTTACTATAACTGACTTATGCAGTGCATTCTTTAGTATTCCAGTTGATGAAGGTAGACAATCCTTTTTTTTGTTTTCACCTGGGAAGAAAAACATTTTACCTGGACAGTGATACCAAGAGACCTCCTTATTTCTCAAAAATCCTGAAGGCTGATCCGGATGACCTAAATTTCCCTAGAGGTTCTATTTTGTTACAATATTGCAATATGTGGATGATTTCTTCTTTGTTCTCCCTCTTAACGCCCCTCACAGAAAGACAGCTTCTTCTTACTGAAGGTTTTAGCATTAAACGGACATAAGTTCGGCAAAGAAAAATTGCCGTTTGTCAAATAAACAGAACAAGGGCCACACTTAGATCGAGATAGACTTCATGGTATCCTATTAATAATTTGAGGTGAGATGTGAAGATAGAGAAAGAGCTACATGAAGAGCAGAAGAACGTATCAAGCGGAGGAAGAGCATGTTCAAAACCATTGAGGCAGGAATGTTATTCTTGGAACTAAAAGAAGTCCAGTATGGCCGTGACAAACCTTGACCTGATGACTCAGCCTGTAGGTGATGGAGCAGGCCTGGCTGGGCACCACCATCTTGATTCTGGCATGGCACCTTTGCAACAAAGGCAGCTGGACCCCACTCTCCCTGGTACTCTCCATATGCTTAGCATCAGACAGTCAGTCCCCAGCACTTACCTAAATCAACAAGCCTAGAGGCACTAACCCACCTCTGGTAGTAGAGATTTTTGCTTCCCTTAAAAGAACTCAAAACATTCCTCTTATTTTGGCTTTAAAAAGCCTACCCTGTCTCCTATAGCCAGCCTTCTCACCCAGGGCAGAGACTCTGCTAAGTGGGCCTTATTGCTGAGCAAACTTCTCTATTCAGTGCTCATTCTTTTATCTCATTGCCTTTATTTTTTGTCTTCAATATTTGAACAGAAAGAGGTAGAAAACAACATAGATAAATCAAAGAGGTAGGAATTAAAGAATATAGGCACAGAAAGAGGTTTGGATCTCATTTTAAGTATAAAGTCAGATTATTGAAGGGTATTAGGAGGGAAATGTGACAAATCCTATTTATATTTTAAGATTATTTTTGTCACTCTTATGCAAAAATAAAATGTTTGAAGATAGGTAGGAGTGAGAGAACAGGGACCAGGGATGTTACGGAGGGAGGTGCATGTGGGTGTAGGAGTAAGTCTGAACTGAATGGATGTGAGGTCAATATGTTGAATTAGTATGATCAAGCTAACAATAAATGTTGTCAATTTCAACAATTGATGAGAAAAAAATCAATATTTATTGAATGCAAGCTACTTTATATGTTTCCAACATTGAATCCTTCCACAACTCTATGAGTATGTGATTAAGCTTATTTTATGCTTAAAAAAATGCAGATTCACACAGGTTGCCTAAAGTCACATAGCAAGTAACTGAGAATTACTGTGTTTGCACTCTCACATATATAAATCCAATTAATTGTGGAGCATTGTTGACAGCCTGTTGTTTAGCAAACTTATACACTCTTACCCAGTGAAAGGAAAACAAATGAAGACTGAAGGACATCTTAGGTCTTTGTTTACTGTTAATAAAACACTTACTTTTTGGCGTTACAAAATTATAATTCAGATGTCTAAGGTGTTTAATTTGTTATTAGCAATTGGATTTGTAATAGATATGCTTCAGTCCTATATCTAAAAGAGAGCTTTAAAATTCTACATAAAGCTAATGGAGGAAGCCATATTGAATCAAGCATGTATCTCCTTTCAAAATATCCCCAGCTGGACAACTCCAGCCTTTTCAAAGGTGGAAATGGGTAGGAGATAGTGGAAGAAATCAAGCCACAATCTAAATAAAGTACTATTGATTTGTTAGTAGCTTTGCTAAAGCTCTTTCTGTTGGATGACTAAACAACATGGGCACTAGTCAGGAAGATGGATTACTATCCTCGTGGTTACGCAAGCAAATCACCTTTCGATCTGAACCAGGAACACTCTCTTACTGTGTATCCAGCCTTTTTGTCCTTTACCAAGGCTCCCAATCTTGGTGGATATGAGAAAAATTCATTTTGTGTCCTAATCACACCCTGTTAGCATATCTTTCATTCCACATGTCCTTGCTTTTTGTTTGTTTGATTTTCTATTTCAAACCAAGCTCTTGGTATTTGTATCCTTTTAATGCAAGTTGGTCATTTAATAAGGCAAATTATTCTTAGCTTTAGAATGGAAAAACAAGCACATTCTGCCTTCTGAGAGCTTCCAATGAGGCACACAATCGCCCATGCTGTGGGCAATTGGCTACTAAAATATGACTGCCTCAAATGGTACATTGGAGTATGCAAATCCACCTTCTCAAAAACAAAGAAACTTTCAATAACCCTGGATTTCATCTTCCATTTCTTACTTTCTGCCCCTGCTTCACACCCCATTCTGGGAAGATTGCCCCAGTGGAAATGTTTTCTTTATGCCTCAACCCCCTACTTCCATGAAATTAATTAAATGATGTCATGCCTCATTTTATCTGATTTGGAAGCAATTCATCACCCTTTTGCTGGCTGTATTAGTCCAAGCGATCAGCATATTAATTCATTTGTGAGAATAAGCTCAAGGGTAATTACAGTGAGGAGGTTTAATGCCTAAACGTGTTAATGTCTGTAATCAGAAATATTTTCTCAGTACGGAACAATTGTTAGACAATTACTGCTGGATATGATTGCCTTAGTAGACAACAGACGCCATGTCAGGAGGGAAATAGCAAAAGCCTGTTTTGCAAGTACTGTATTATCAGCAAGTTCTCTCTTTTCTCCCTCAACAATATTTTCTGCTATGTTCAGCTCACCTATACCATCCTAGTTCTTACTCTTTACCTTGTTGATTAAGTAAAAAAGTTGTATTTGTTATGTAAAATGATCACAAGAGACAGGTTGGAATTTCCTGAAAGTCATACCCTTTTCTTATTCTTTCTCTTCTGGTGCTTTGATTTCTTTCTATATAAAATTATGAACTTAATAACTTCCTTTTACTTCCCAATATGCCCTAGAGTCTCTATTACCCAATTATTTTTCCTGTAGTGAGAAGATTCTTAGATCTAACTGAATATCAAGACCCAAATATTCTTAACAGGGAGCAGTTCTCAATTTTCAAGTTGCAGTAGGTTGAATCAATAACAATGGGAGAACTTGATTATTGATTATCACTCATTACTCTGCTAGAGCTATTTTGAATGTGAATTTTAATTTACTTTCTATTACTTTTTGCCTTTTTTTTTCTTGCTCAAAGCCTTATGATATAATGAAAAACAAAAATGAGGTCATAGTTACTGCTTTACATGGTATTGCTTTCCTAGACCTCTTTTACACATGAATGAAATTGTATCTTGGGCTTCATTGGTGGGTCAGTGGTGAAGAATCTACCTACCAATGCAGGAAATGTGGGTCTAATTGCTGGGTTGGGAAGAATCCCTGGAGAAGGAAAGAGAGTGCAACTCGCTCCAGTATTCTTGCCTGGTAAATCTTATGGACAGAGAAGCCTGGTGGACTACAGTCCATAGGGTTGCAAAAAGTCAGACATGACTCAGCGACTGAACATGCACCCATGGGATCATATCTAACTGCAAGGAAGAGAAAAAGCAATTCAATATTCTTTAGCAACAACTCATAAAGAAGATTGTGATTTTGATGGTGTAACTGAAAAGTCCAAAAGTAGAAAAGTTTTCAGCATGTTTATATCAGGACTCTGGTTTTGCTTACTGTAATTCTCTGGTCTCCACTTCATTATGTGGCTTTGCGCTGAGAATGACTTTCCGTATGGTTCCAAATGACCATAATCCCAGTCCTTGGGCTTCCCAGGCTGCCCTTGTGGTAAAAAGCCTGCCTGCCAATGCAGGAGACATAAGAGATATGGGTTGATCCCTGAGTCAGATCCCCTGAAGGAGGGCATGGTAACCTACTCCAGTATTCTTGCCTGTAGAATCCCATGAACAGAGGAGCCTGGTGGGCTAGGATGCATAGTTTAACAAAGAGTTGGACATAGCTGAAGTGACTTAGCACACACGCCTCAGTCCTCAATCCTCACACCTGTGTGCAGCCTCTATCTGTGTTTTCCCAACCATCAAGCAGAACTTATGGGCTCCTCTCTGATGAATCAACAGGGATAAAACACAATTCACTGAACCAGTAACTGTGGCCAAAAGAATGCCAGGCACTCACTGGTTTTGGTTAAGGATGCAAATAGAACCTAGGTCTATCACCAAGGCAAGGAAAATATGGGTAACAGAAAGGGTTTATGGCATCAGGACCTCCAGTCCCAACCAAACTGCTTCACTCAAAAACCATGGAAAAATCAGGAAAGGAAAGCACAGAGATCTCAGTATACAAATAGTTTATTCATTTGAACAAAAGTGATAGAGAAATGCTTATAAATTTGATAAAATCAGAGATTCCAGTTTTTGTTATTCTTGTTTGTCTGGACTCAAAAGCAATTCATTCATGGTCCAGGAGAACAGAAACCATTTTATGTATTCCAAAAATGAGGAGCTTTAATATATCGCCTGATGCAAATAGCCATCTCATTGAAAAAAAAAAAAGAAGAAGAAAAAGAAAACCCAGATGCTGGGAAAGATTGAGGACAGGAGGAGAAGGGGAGAACAGAGGATAAGATAGTTGGATGGCATCATTGACTGGTACAAATTTGAGCAAACTTCAGGGGATAGTGAAGGACATGGAAGCCTGGCATGCTGCAATCCATGAGGTCACAAAGAGTTGGACATGACTTAGCAAGTGAATAATGAAAAACAGAGCCTTTTACTCCTGGGAAAAGGCCATGGGTGAAAGTCAGGGAAGCTGCCATATGTCTTCTCAACTTTAGCATTAAAGCCAGTCATTCTCAAGAGCTCTCTGTGAATCTCACATTTGCCTGCTCTCCAGTGTGAACAACCTCTGGAAAATAATGATCTCTTCTGTTCTTCCATCTTCCAAATCTCACTTAGGAGCTTCGCACTATCCAATTTTAACCAGGCACCAAAACAGGAAAGAGATTCTGGGAAACGTAGTTCCTAGCTTTTTTTTTGCAATGCCCTATAATGGAACAATGATAGTACTGAGTTGACACAGATAATCCAACACACCCAGTATTTTTAATGGTTTGTTTAAAAAAAAAAAAAAGCTGCATTAGATGTTATTTATTTATTCAGCATAAAATTTGCCCACTTAAAAACTACAAGTCAGTGTTGCTGCGGCTGCTGCTGCTAAGTTGCTTCAGTCGTGTCCAGCTCTGTGCAACCCCATAGACGGCAGCCCACCAGGCTTCTCCATCCCTGGGATTCTCCAGGCAAGAACACTGGAGTGGGTTGCCATTTCTTTCTCCAATTCAGTGCTACACACACACAAATACACACACACATGCACACATGGTGATTATCCAATAATCACCCAAACATTTTCATCATCCCCCAAAAGGAATTCTTTATCTATTAGCAGTCATTTCCCTATTCCCACTTTTTCCCTCCTCCACAAACTACATAACTACTAATTTACTTTCTGTTCACTCACTCTGGACACTTTATATGAAAAGAATCATTATCATATATGATCTTTTCTTTAGTATAATGTTCTCAACTTTCATTCATGGGTGACTTGTATAATTACATTATTCTTTTTACTGCTGAATAGTATTTCATTTTGTAGATATATCATATTCTGTGCCTCCATCCCTCATTCCTCACTGTAAACATTTGAGTTGTTTCCTCTCTTTGATTATTATGAATAATGCTGCTTTCAACACACACTTGCACATTGTTGTGTGGTTGTATATTTTTATTTCTTTTGGTAATGATGTTTTCTATTATTCAAAGTGCTTTCTACTGTGAGGCAGTCCCCCATGAGATTCTTGTGGTATCAAAGCTGTAAGATCTTGACTCATTTTTTAGCTCAGCCATTTCTCCGGATTGTTTATGTAGCTGGCTTGCTTACTACCTGATATAAAAACATGAGATTCCTTAAGTTCCAGATTCCTCACCTGCAACATAAACCCATTGCATGTGCAGCATCTGTCTAGGTCTAGTGTGCTGTCCCATGGACTTGGGGGTAGGGAAACTGCTACAATTCTGCTGATACTCATGCCACTGGCTTTGCTGAAATAATTTTGGTCTGATCCATTAAATCTCTGTCTACATTCAGTGCTTATGGCAAATTGTAGCCACTTTACTCCTTACCATACTCTCTGGGTTTGGAAGTATTAACTATTTCATATTAAGTTTCATTGGAACCTCACAACAAGCCTATAAGAATATTGAGGACTAGAAAAATTGGTCACTTGCCTTAAGTCACAAAACTAATTGAATCATTTATATCTACTACTTCCTCATGTATTTCTTAATGAGAAATAGTTAAGAACCTCAAAAAAGAACATGTGCCAATAACCTGTCCCTAGAGACTACCTTTAACTGAAGTAGAGATTGTAAAGTAATTCAGAGGACAAAATTATCACCCTAAAACTAAACATATTCAGATTATCTTTATTTGATGTTTATTATATCTATAGGCGCCTGGTTTTTCCCATTTAATCTGTGTGTTTATTACTTTTCACCTCATGAAATCCTACATTTGATTTGATTTACTTTTATGAAGAATAAATATATAAATAGCTGAAATTTGCCTACGTTTTTTGACTATATGATCTGTGACTTTTACATGTCCCTAACATTTACAATGGAGAAGGCAATGGCACCCCACTCCAGTACTCTTGCCTGGAAAATCCATGGACAGAGGAGCCTGGTAGGCTGCAGTCCATTGGGGTCGCTAAGAGTCAGACACGACTGAGCGACTTCACTTTCACTTTTGACTTTCGTACATTGGAGAAGGAAATGGCAACCCACTCCAGTGTTCTTGCCTAGAGAATCCCAGGGGCGGGGAAGCCTGGTGGGCTGCCATCTATGGGACCTCACAGAGTCGGACACGACTGAAGCGACTTAGCAGCAGCAGCAGCAGCAGCATTTACAAAACCTCTCTTGGAACAATGCTCCATAAAGGAATAATATTCTATCCTGATTTTAAAATATCTGATTAACAAAACAATATAATGTCATGAGCCAATAGTAAAAATGAAATTTCAAGATGCCTCTATTACTAAATGCCATTCAAATCAGTATTTATGGCAGAAAATTTTCTTGTGAAAAAATTTAAAAATATTAACCAGAGAGATTTCTTGGTTTGGTTTGAATTCTGCCAGCCTCAAGGATTCTTGTACAAGGGGACACCCCATTTTGCTGTGTGGCACTGCTCTGTACTGCTGTTTATATAACCATGCTCTTTGCTTTAGAGCAGCTAACATGGAAAACATTTGCATGGAAGGATATAAAATGTGCAAAACAAAATAGAGGTCTTAATGGGCTATTTATTTAAGTCAGAAACTTTAAGCAGTTCAAGCTCAGATTCTTTGAAAATATTAAATTCACATGGCAGTTCTAGGACTGTAAATCCATGACTAAAGTGTAATGCATATGACAATGAGCTTTTATATAGGCATCAGAAAGTCAATGATCCTTTCTTTATTATCTCTCTGGACTTGGATAAGTCAATGAACCACTCCAGAAGCTCAGTCTTCTTATCTGCCAAATGGACTCATTCATTCATTCATTTTATTCCCTCACTCAACACATATTTATTCAAATTTAATAAGACCAGATTCTGTGTTGAGATTGATGAAGACAAATATGTAAATAAAGTCTTTTTAAAAGACTCTTGCCTGGAAAATTACATGGACAGAGGAGCCTGATATGCTACAGTCCATGGGGTCGCAAAGAGTCGGACACGACTGAGCAACTTCACATTAAAAAAAAAAAACTCACTATATAGTAAGAAACAAATTCTATAAATAAGGAATTCAGTACAATGAGAGCAATCAATATACAGGGGACAAATACGGGGGTAGGAATATGGAACTAGTCTATGAAAAGTGAGATGAAAAAATTTCACAGAAGTCATAGAGAGTTTTTAGTCTCTCAAATCCAACCCAAAATTCAGATTGTGAATTTGCAAAAAAAGAGAAGAGGACCCTTAAAGGGTTGTTGTTAAGTAACTAACTTTAAATGAGCCAACATTTATGTCAATGCTTTAAAAGTGCTTAAACTTCAGTTAAGACAAAGTAAACACAATTGTAGTAAAATGAGCACAAATCAGTCTCAGAAATAAACTGAATCATAAATTTCTCTATATAAATTTGTACCAGAGTTCTTTGCAATAATTATTTAAGTAATTAATGGATTTATCTGTTCTAGGAGAAGTAGGGCTGGGGTTTGTTAGTATTAAAAAAAAATCACTATTCTCATATAGTATAGTTGTAAAAGGGACAGATAGATACACATTAGGAAGGAAGGGAGGGAGGCGGGAAGGAAGGAAGGATTAAATTATAAAATGGCAAGAACTAAGAGGAAAATAAATCATGTTAAGAAGATGAAAAAATCAAAAGATAAATATTTTGAATAGAATCATCAGGGAGGAACTCTGATAAAATGATTTTTGAGAAGAGATTTCAATGAAATAAGAAAGTAAGCAAATACAACCATTTTGGAAAGATACTGCTTTAGCAAATGACGGTTCTGTATTTGCCAGCAACTGAAATTTCCTGTTTTTAAATCATATCAATGTATCAAAACTTCCATCTTGGGTTGATGTAATAGTCGGTCTCTAGTTTTACACTCGAGCTGCAACAAGTTACTAAAAACTGTCCACCACCAAGTAGCCAAATAGAGAGGTCTTCTGCTACCAACTCAGTCTCCCATTCAACGCAGTCTTGGGTACAACCCAATATTCAAATTTCTACAGCCAGAATTCTACCCTAGTTTCTACCATGGCAACCACAAAACTTCTTCATACTCTGCCAAACTTTGAGCTTGCTAAACTCATCTCTTCCGCTTTCTTTCCTCCTCCTTTGTGTAAAATAAATAAATATGTAAAATTTTTATGTAAAATAAATAATGTAAAAATGTAAAAATATGTAAAAATAAATAAATATGTAAAACTGTATAGATTTCACAAGTTAGGTACTCTTGCAAATTCTTGCTACAACACTACAAAATTCTTACATATGCAATCTAATTTTCCTTTTTCTCTCCTGTTTTTAGTAGAAAATGTGTTGCCTTTGCAATGTCAACCCAATCCTTAAATCTATGCTTTTATCATGAGCTTTGCTTTTTCTTATAACTAATCTTTTCCTCATTATTGCTTTTTATCAACACAAGCACAATTGATTTGTTTGTTTGTACCTTAAAGACCTCCCTTGAGGGAGGAAATGGCAATGCATTTCAGTATTCTTGTCTAGAAAATTCCCTGTACAAAGAAGCCTGTAAAGTACAATCTACAGAGTAACAAAATGTTGGACATGATTTAGTGACTAAACAACAACAAACAAAAATTTCTTAGCCCCACTTTGTATGCTTCCATCTAGTTCATATTCATTATTTATTTCCTTTAACTTCAGTACAGTTCAGTCGCTCAGTCGTGTCCGACTCTTTGCCACCTCATGAGTCGCAGCATGCCAGGTCTCCCTGTCCATCACCAACTCCCGGAGTTCACTCAAACTCATGTCCATTGAGTCAGTGATATCAACTAGCCATCTCATCCTCTGTCATCCCCTTCTCCTCCTACCCCGAATCCCTCCCAGCATCAGAGCCTTTTCCAATGAGTCAACTCTTTGCATCAGGTGACCAAAGTATTGGAGTTTCAGCTTTAGTATCAGCCTTCCAATGAATACCAAGGACTGATCTCCTTTAGAATAGACTGGTTGGATCTCCTTACAGTCCAAGGGACTCTCAAGAGTCTTTTCCAACATCACAGATCAAAAGCATCAATTCTTCAATGCTCAGCTTTCGTCACAGTCCAACTCTCACATCCATACATGACCACTGGAAAAACCATAGCCTTGACTAGA
>SJYX01016887.1:609128-623536 GCA_006410675.1 Oreotragus oreotragus
TGGGCTCCAAAATCACTGCAGATGGTGACTGCAGCCATGAAATTAAAAGACGCTTACTCCTTGGAAGAAAAGTTATGACCAACCTGGATAGTATATTCAAAAGCAGAGACATTACTTTGCTGACTAAGGTCCGTCTAGTCAAAGCTATGGTTTTTCCTGTGGTCATGTATGGATGTGAGAGTTGGACTGTGAAGAAGGCTGAGCACTGAAGAATTGATGGTTTTGAACTGTGGTGTTGGAGAAGACTCTTGAGAGTCCCTTGGACTGCAAGGAGATCCAACCAGTCCATTCTGAAGGAGATCAGCCCTGGGATTTCTTTGGAAGGAATGATGCTAAAGCTGAAACTTTAGTACTTTGGCCACCTCATGCGAAGAATTGACTCATTGGAGAAGACTCTGATGCTGGGAGGGATTGGGGGCAGGAGGAGAAGGGGACGACAGAGGATGAGATGGCTGGATGGCATCACTGAAGGACGTGAGTCTGGGTGAACTCCGGGAGATGGTAATGAACAGGGAGGCTTGGTGTGCTGAGATTCATGGGGTCGCAGAGTTGGACACGACTGAGCGACTCAACTGAACTGATGATGAAAATTGTAAATATTGCAAATATCCAACCTAGAAACCTGCATTACCATGTTTATTGATAGAAATTTCAGGTGCCTAAAACCCTGTGAACCTGTTTTCCAGAAGAGCTTTGGATACTGGGAGTATTAGGGAAGGGTTGTACAACAGAGGTTTAGTCTAAAGACATGTCACCCACTTATGATTGACTACCTCTCATTCAAGTCTGAGTTTAATTTTCATATCTATTAGCTAATAAGGATACAAAAAGCCAAAAGACTCTTAGATATTATAAAAATTTTAATATTCTCACTACCAAGGTTAAAAGCATACATTTCAGGAATGGTGATGGAGAAATGGAAACAAAATACTTCATGAATACTTAGACACAAAGTGACAATGAAAATAAGATACATGGCTCTCAGTAACTAGTATGGGAGATATATGATTATAGTAAAACAAAACGGATTTAGATACTGAAAAGGACTTAATATGAAAAGATAGAGAATTTCAAAACTCATCTCCCATGGCAGGGAAAAGTGGAAAAGTGGTCCTGGTTTAGATAATAAATACAATCCTTGATGAACAAATACAAACGAAAAATTATATAGGAATATAGATGGGCTTCTTTAGTGGCTCAAACACTAAAAGAATCTGCCTGAAATGCAGGAGACCTGGTTTGATCCTTGGGTCAAACCTTGGAGGAAGATTCCTTGGAGAAGGCAATGGCAATCCACTCCCACATTCTTGCCTGGGAAATCCCATAAACAGAGAAACCTGGTGGCTGCAGTCCAAAGGGTGGCAAAGAATCAGACATGACTGAGCAGCTAACAAATAGATGGAGGAAGAAAAAAAGGAGGAGTGAAATGAAGGAGGAAAAAAGTAAAAAGTATGAGTTAATAGAAAGGTGGTAAAGCCCAGCAAATGGCATGCATCAGAGAGAATGAAAAACTCAAAATCTAGTAGCATGTGCTTTCTGCAGATGAACTGCTAACTTTGTGATTTCAATATCCATTTAACATAATCCAACAAACTCTAACAGTGCCTTCAGATTTCTTTTATTTAAATTATTTGTTAATTTTATTATAGCTGTATAATATAGTGATTTATGCTCAAAGGTATGTGATGAAACTACTTGAGTCAATTTATTTCTTACTGTCAGTTTTTAGTGTCTTCCTCAAGTCTTTTCACGTAAGAGACATCCTTTCTTCCTATTTTTCACTTTTATGCTCTTTGATACCACTGGGCCTTCTCCTATTGGATTCTGTGCCCATATATCACTACTGTTTGCAAACAACTTAACAGCTTTGGAGAAGGCAATGGCACCCCACTCCAATACTCTTGCCTGGAAAATCCCATGGATGGAGGAACCTGGTGGGCTACAGTCCACGGGGTCTCTAAGAGTCGGACACGACTAAGCGATTTCACTTTCACTTTTCACTACAGTTCATGGGGTCTCTAAGAGTCGGACATGACTGAGTGACTTCACTTTCACTTTTCACTTTTATGCATTGGAAAAGGAAATGACAGCCCACTCCAGTGTTCTTGCCTGGAGAATCCCAGGGATGAGGCAGCCTGGTGGGCTGCCGTCTATGGGATTGCACAGAGTCGGACACGACTGAAGCGACTTAGCAGCAGCAGCAGCAGCAGCTAACCGCTTTAGTCTTATAAGCCTTAATTATCTCTGAATAATTGTTGCAAATAGTATGTCCCAGTACAAGGAAATAGTTTTTAGATCTACCATGTAAATCAGTGAGAAGTCACACTTTTGAGAAATAAATAAACCAGAGGGATAAACATAGCTTTCATATACCTTACATCAATGTTGCTTTAAACAAACAAAAACAAGTACAGAGGCATAATATGAGTCCATATCTCAAAATAAACAACAAACAAGCAAAACACTAAGCAATTTCAAGGGGAAAATAATTGGCCATTGGCCAAGAAGAGCCAAGAAAGGAAAAAAGTATAATCTGATACTGAATCTATACTAGCAGCTTGTTAGTATATAGAATAAAATTTCCAGACTGAATAAAATTACCCAGTAGGGTGCACTGACATTATTTTGAGTCTGAATTTAGCAAGACTGATTGTCCTGTTCAATTTCATACCATAGCTCTTTGATTCTTTTTATACTCTTTGATTGTGTTATGCTAACCTATCCTGAGATTTATAGTTTTATATTTCTTTGGTGAATATTGTTGAAATGGATTCAATTTATAAGAAAAATCTTACAGCTTAAATTTAAAATGGAAAAGGGAAAAAGCCTTCTTGATCTCTTCTACACACATATCCACCAGATGGGTAAGATGTCTTTAAACTAAAATTTGATATGTTAGTGCTCTGACTAATGCTTCTTAAATCTGAAAAATAAATTCATGACTGTACTTTAAAACCATTTGTGCAGTGTTCACAGGAGCCATCTCCATTACAACATTATTTCTGAATTTTTCATTTGCTGCCATGGACTGTTCACATTTTCTACATCCATCTATTACTCTCAGACAGCTTACTTCAGCAAATTGAAGTGGTTGTATAAAAAATAAAAATAAAAAATTTCTATGGTCATGAGTGTCTAGCCTTGATGTTACCCAAACTTTTATGAAAATCTAGGAAGTAAGAAAAGGATACAGAATTTTTCTTTAGAAGTGACACTGAAGATACAGACTGGTTTTTATGTGTTAGGTATTCAATGCTTTCATGCCTCCATGTTAAGATGTAAAAAAACATTTACAAGAGACAAGAAAATCCTTCTTGATTCCAGTCAAATTGAACTTTGAAATTCTTTTTCCTTTACTGAGTTATTCTTTAAGCCTACACAAAGCCATACCCAAGTAGGCAGTGTGCTTTGGAATATGTGTAAGCTATTCCATCCTGAGTACGAAGTAGAGAATTGTCATGTCCTCACTGGAACATCTTTCTCCTCTTCTTTTCCTGATATTTTTCTCATCTATCTTGTATCTCATGGTCATCAGTTTTAGCATACTTTTTGCCCTTTTTGTAACCTCTCATTATTTTATGAAGGATTTTTGTGTGTTTCAACTGGTCTGGGAAAAGCACATCTTTGAGTAGATCCAGTGAGCCTTTATCTCTATAGGTTTTCAGTTGCTAAGTCATGTCCGACTCTTTCCGACCCCATGAACTGTAGCACGCCAGGCTTCTCTGTCCTTTACCTTATCCTGGAGTTTGCTCAAACTCATGTCCACTGAGTCAGTGATACCTTCCAAACATCTCATCATCTATCACCTCTTTCTCCTCTTGCCCTCAATCTTTCCCAGCATCAGAATCTTTTCCAATGAGTTGTCTCTTCATATCAGGTGGCCAAACTATTGGAGCTTCAGCTTCAGCATCAGTCCTTCCAATGAATATTCAGGATTGATTTCCTTTAGGATTGACTGGTTTGATCTCCTTGTTGTCAAAGAGCTCTCAAAAGTCTTTTCCAACACCAGTTTGAAAGCATCAGTTCTTCAGCACTCAACCTTCTTTATAGTCCAGCTCTCACATCCATACATAACTACTGGAAAAACATAGCTTTGACTATATGGACCTATAACTACTGGAAAAACATAGCTTTGACTATATGGACCTTTGTTAGCAAAATGATGTCTCTGCTTTTTAATATGTTGTCTAGGTTTGTCATAGCTTTTCTTTCAAAAGACAAGTGTCTTTTATAATTTCGTGGCCAGAGTCCCCAACTGCAGTAATTTTGAAGCCCAAGAAAATAAAATCTGTCACTGTTTTCATTTTTCCCACATCTATTTGCCATGAAGTGATGGGACTGGATGCCATGATCTTCATTTTTTGAATGCTGAGCTTTAAGTCAGCTTTTTTTCTCTCCTCTTTCACCTTCATCAAGAGGTTTTTTAGTTCCTCTTTGCTTTCTGCCATTAAAATGGTAACCTCTGCATATCTCAGGTTGTTGATTTTTCTCTGTACTTACATATGAATAGCCATCATGATTGAGCCAGGTCAGAGTGATTCCACTGTAAATTCAACCCCTACCTGTCCTGGAACTTCTACAAGGCTCATTCCTAGGTCTCCCCTGTCTCATTCTTAACTTATCTAAACTTCGGATCCCATCCCTGCCTATCCCTTCAACTGCTATCTACAAATAGAAGGTCTTTACATTTATATATTTTATTCAGACTTATCTCCCAAGCACTCACTGGCATATTAAGGTGCCTAAGGTGATGTCTCAAGGATGCTTGCAAATCATCCTGTATAAAACTGAACTCATGGCTATCTCTCCCAAGCCAAAAATTGCTTCATTTTTAACATGTTAGTCAAAGGCAACACCATCCATCTAGTTATGATAACCATGAATTCAGGAATTATCCTTAACACCTCTTTCTTCAGGAGCAAATTCAGTTACAAGAATATACATATCTACATCCACATGTATATCTGCCTATGTGCTAGGCCACTTCAGTAGTGTCCAATTCTTTGCCACCCTATGGACTGTAGGGGCCAGACTCTTCTGTCCATTGGGATTCTCCAGGCAAGAATACTGGAGTGGGTTGCGATGCCCTCTGCCAGGGTATTTATTTGACCCAGAGATTAAATCCAAGTCTCTTATTTCTCCTGCATTGGCAGGTGGGGTCTTTACCACTAGCACCACCTGAAAAGCCCCATATATATGTCAGTGTCTATCTATATCATCTTCACTTCCTTATATCACAATTACCACTCCTTATCTAAACTGCCATCATCTCTTAGTTGGACCACTGCAAACAGTCTGTTAGCTGGCTCCAGCCTTTACTTTGGCACCCTTTAAACTGTTCCTTTCACTGCAGGTAGAATTGTTGTTCAGTCGCTCAGTCATGTCAGACTCTGTGACTGAACAATAATAACATGTAGAATAATAGATCCAAATGCAATTCTGGGAGCTTACTTTATCTGCCTAAACCCTTCAATAGCTTTCCATAACAACTTTGCAAATTGACTTTGTGTGTCTCTCCATTAGACTATAAGTTCCAAACACCAAGAGATATGTCTGTTTTTGCTGTAGCATTGATTTTTATCCCAAGACTCTAACATACTGTTTATTTCACATGTCTGCAATTTGTATGTTTGTGTGTATGTCTGTGTGTGTGTAAATAGATTATTGAAGCTAAAAGTAGAGATGGAAAAAGAATACACCTCTATGGTT
Organism: Oreotragus oreotragus; assembly: GCA_006410675.1. Lineage (NCBI taxonomy): Eukaryota > Metazoa > Chordata > Mammalia > Artiodactyla > Bovidae > Oreotragus > Oreotragus oreotragus. Next base: position 614,838 of record SJYX01016887.1, read on the forward strand.
TGAAATCTTCATAAATTCTCCTCTCTTACTTCCTTACACTGTCATCAGATTGTCATCATCATCGACAATATTCACCAAATGCTTGCCGTGTGTCAGGTATTAGTGTAAGGATTTTGCATGCATTAATCAATGGAGAAGGAAATGGCAACGCACTCCAGTACTCTTGCCTGGAGAATCCCATGGACGGAGGAGCCTGGGAGGCTGCAGTCCATGGGCTCGCAGAGTTGGACACAACTGAGCGACTTCACTTCACTCACTTCAATCACTTCATACTTTATCACTGGAGGAGGAAATGAAAATTCACTGCAGTATTCTTGCCTGGAGAAACCCACGGACAGAGGAGCCTGGCTGGCCATGATCCATGAGGTCGCAGAGAGTCAGACAAGACTGAAGTTACTAAGCATGTACGCACACAGTCAATGCATTATCTCATTTGCCCCATTTTTCTTAGGAGAAACTAAATCTCATCAAGGATTATAAACTCAAAGCCAAACTTGCCTGATTCCAAGTCTGAGATCATATTGTCATCTGATCTCACAAGGCCTAACCTCACTTTCACCTTTTCTAGGTAACTGTCTCTACCCATAAAATTAGTGTGAGTTTATTCATGAGAATTAGTGCATGTTTAGTGTTTAACCATCACTTTGATACCACAATCTACCACTAATTTAGTTCTCATTTTTAATTAGTTGTTTATGGTTAGCCTTTGTCCTTGAAGCACTTACCAAGCCTTGTTTCTCTGTGTATCCCCAAACACACCTGAAATAGTTATTTAAAATGGCACAATTGCACTCATCTCACACGCTAGTAAAGTAATGCTCAAAATTCTCCAAGCCAGGCTTCAGCAATACATGAACTGTAAACTCCCTGATGTTCAAGTTGGTTTTAGAAAAGGCAGAGGAATCAGAGATCAAATTGCCAACATCCGCTGGTTCATGGAAAAAGCAAGAGACTTCCAGAAAAACATCTATTTCTGCTTTATTGACTATGCCAAAGCCTTTGACTGTGTGGTTCACAATAAACTGTGGAAAATTCTGAAAGAGATGGGAATACCAGACCACCTAACCTGCCTCTTGAGAAACCTGTATGCAGGTCAGGAAACAACAGTTAGAACTGAACATGGAACAACAGACTGGTTCCAAATAGGAAAAGGAGTACGTCAAGGTTGTATATATGCAGAATACATCATGAGAAACGCTGGCCTGGAAGAAACACAAGCTGGAATCAAGATTGCTGGGAGAAATATCAATAACCTCAGGTATGCAGATGACTCCACCCTTATGGCAGAAAGTGGAGAGGAGCTAAAAACCTTTTGATGAAAGTGAAGGAGGAGCATGAAAAAGTTGGCTTAAAGCTCAACATTCAGAAAACAAAGATCATGGCATCCGGTCCCATCACTTCATGGGAAATAGATGGGGAAACAGTGGAAACAGTGCCAGACTTTATTTATTGGGGCTCCAAAATCACTGCAGATGATGACTGCAGCCATGAAATTAGAAGACGTTTACTCCTTGGAAGAAAAGTTATGACCAACCTAAACAGTATATTCAAAAGCAGAGACATTACTTTGCCAACTAAGGTCCGTCTAGTCAAGGCTATGGTTTTTCCTGCAGTCATGTATGGATGTGAAAGTTGGACTGTGGAGAAAGCTGAGCACCGAAGAATCGATGCTTTTGAACTGTGGTGTTGGAGAAGACTCCTGAGAGTCCCTTGGACTGCAAGGAGATCCAACCAGTCCATTCTGAAGGAGATCAAACCTGGGATTTCTTTGAAAGGAATGATGCTAAAGCTGAAACTCCAGTACTTTGGCCACCTCATGCAAAGAGTTGACTCATTGGAAAAGACTCTGATGCTGGGAGGGATTGGGGGCAGGAGGAGAAAGGAATGATCATGGATGAGATGACTGGATGGCATCACCGACATGATGGATGTGAGTCTGAGTGAACTCCGAGAGATGGTGATGGACAGGGAGGCCTGGCATGCTGCGATTCATGGGGTCGCAAAGAGTAGGACACGACTGAGTGACGGAACTGAACTGATACAATGGTGAAATAATGTATAAGTATCCTTCATTATTAAATTGATGTTGGGTATCAAAAAATACCCTCTTCCAACAACACAAGAGAAGACTCTACACATGGACATTACCAGATTGGTCAACACAAAATCAGATTGATTTTATTCTTTGTAACCAAAGGTGGATAAAATATATACAGTGAGCAAAAACAAGACCAGGAGCTGACTGTGGCTCAAATCATGAATTGCTTATCACCAAATTTGGACTTAAATTAAAGAAAGTAGGGAAAACCACTAGACCATTCAGGCGAGATCCAAATCAAATCCTTTATTATTATACAGTGGAAGTGAAAAATAGATTTAAGGAACTAATTGTGATAGAGTGCCTGATGAACTATGGATGGAGGTTAGTGACATTGTACAGGAGACAGGGATCAAGATCATCCTCAAGAAAAACAAATGCAAAAAAGCAAATGGCTGTCTGAGTAGGCCTTACAATAGCTCAAAAAAGAAGAGAAGTGAAAAGCAAAAAGGAGAAAAGGAAGGATACACCCATGTGAATGCAGAGTTCCAAAGGATAGCAAGGAGAGGTAAGAAACCCTTCCTCAGTGATCAGTGCAAAGAAATAGAGGGAAAAAATAAAATGGGAAAGACTAGAGATCTCTTCAAGAAAGTTAGAGATACTAAGGGAACATTTCATGCAAAGATGGGCACAATAAAGGACAGAAATGGTATGGACCTAACAGAAGCAGAAGATATTAAGAAGAGGTGGCAAGAATACATAGAAAAACTACGCACAAAAAGATCTTCATGACCCAGATAATCACGATGGTGTGCTCACTCACCTAGAGCCAGACATCCTGGAATGTGAAGTCAAGTGGGCCTTAGGAAGCATCACTATGAACAAAGCTAGTGGAGATGATGGAATTACAGTTGAGCTATTTCAAATCCTAAATGATGTTGCTGTGAAAGTGCTGCACTGCCAGCAGATTTGGGAAACTCAGCAGTGACCACAGGACTGGAAAAGGTCAGTTTTCATTCTTATTCCAAAGAAAGGCAATGCCAAAAAATGCTCAAACTACCACACAATTGCAGTTATCTCACAGGCTAGTAATGCTCAAAATTCTCCAAGCTGGGCTTCAGCAATACATAAACTTTGAACTTTCAGATATTCAAGCTGGTTTTAGAAAAGACAGAGGAACCAGAGATCAAATTGCCAACATCTGTTGGATAAATCACGATGGTGTGCTCACTCACCTAGAGCCAGACATCCTGGAATGTGAAGTCAAGTGGGCCTTAGGAAGCATCACTATGAACAAAGCTAGTGGAGATGATGGAATTACAGTTGAGCTATTTCAAATCCTAAATGATGTTGCTGTGAAAGTGCTGCACTGCCAGCAGATTTGGGAAACTCAGCAGTGACCACAGGACTGGAAAAGGTCAGTTTTCATTCTTATTCCAAAGAAAGGCAATGCCAAAAAATGCTCAAACTATCACACAATTGCAGTTATCTCACAGGCTAGTAATGCTCAAAATTCTCCAAGCTGGGCTTCAGCAATACATAAACTTTGAACTTTCAGATATTCAAGCTGGTTTTAGAAAAGACAGAGGAACCAGAGATCAAATTGCCAACATCTGTTGGATCATGGAAAAAGCAAGAGAGTTTCAGAAAAACATCTATTTCTGCATTATTGAGTAGGCCAAAGCCTTTGACCGTGTGGATCACAATAAACTGGAAAATTCTGAGAGAGATGGAAATACCAGACCACCTGATCTGCTTCTTGAGAAATCTATATGCAGGTCAGGAAGCAACAGTTAGAACTGGACATGGAACAACAGACTGGTTCCAAATAGGAAAAAGAGTACATCAAGGCTGCATACTGTCACCATGCTTATTTAATTTATATGCAGATTACATCATGAGAAACAACTGGGCTGGATGAAACACAAGATTGCTGGGAGAAATATCAATAACCTCAAATATGCAGATGACACCACCCTTATGGCAGAAAGTGAAGAAGAACTAAAGAGCCTCTTTATGAAAGTGAAAGGAGAGTGAAAAAGTTGGTTAAAGCTCAACATTCAGAAAACTAAGATCATGGCATCTGGTCCCATCACTTCATGGCAAATAGATGGGGAAACAGTGGAAACAGTTGCTGACTTAATTTTCTTGGGCTCCAAAATCACTGCAGATGGTGACTGCAGCCATGAAATTAAAAGACGCTTACTCCCTGGAAGAAAAGTTATGGCCAACCTAGATAACATATTGAAAAGCAGAGACATTACTTTGTCAACAAAGGTTCATGTAATCCAGGCTATAGTTTTCCCACTAGTCATATACGGATGTGAGAGTTGGACTTTAAAGTAAGCTGAGTGCCAAAAAATTGATGGTTTTGAACTGTACAGTGTTGTAGAAGACTCTTGAGAGTCTTTTGGACTGCAAGGAGATACAACCTGTCCATCCAAAAGGAAATCAGTCCTGAATATTCATTGGAAGGACTGATTTTGAAGCTGAAACTCCAATACTTTGACTACCTGATTGGAAGAGTTAACTCATTTGAAAAGACCCTGATGCTGGGAAAGATTGAAGGTGGGAGGAGAAGGGGATGACAGAGGATGAGATGGTTGGATGGTATCACTGACTCAATGGACATGAGTTTGAGTAAACTTTGGGAATTGGTGATGGACAGAGAGGCCTGGAGTGCTGCAGTCCATGGGGTCGTGAAGAGTCGGACACCAACTGAGTGACTGAACTGAACTGAACTGATCAAAAAAATAATAATTCTTAAAGAAATCCTGTGATACCTGTTAATTAAATGTGTGTGTGTGTGTGTGTGTGTTAGCCACTTAGTCGTGAGACCCCATAGACTGTAGACCACCAGGCTCCGCTGTCCATGGCAATCTTTAGGCTAGAATACTGGAGTAAGTTGCCATTCCCTTCTCCAGAGGATCTTCCCTGAGCTACCAGGGAAACCTGTCAATTAATAATGTGCTGCTTGCTCAGTTGCTTCACTCTTGTCTGACTCTTTGGGACTCTATCTACTATAACTCTCCCGGCTTCTGTATCCATGGGATTCTCTAAGTAAGTATACTGGAGTGGGTTGCCATGCCCTTCTCCAGGGGATCTTCCCAAACCAGGGATCAAACCCAAGTTCCTGTGTCTCCTGCATTGCAAGCAGATTCTTTACCATAGAGTCACCAGGAAAGCCAGTCAATTAAGAACATTTAACTTCAAATCACAGATAGAACTAAAAAATAATATAAAAAATTTTATTAATATATTTCTTCTCCCAAATTTGAAATTATTCTAGAGGTCACATTGAAAAGTGCATTCTCTCCTTAAACAATGTTCTTTTAAAATTCAAAGGTTAATTTCCACTCATTAATCTTGTGATTCTAACTTTAAATAATGTTCTGCAGCCTCTGGTCCAGCTGTCCATGTCTCCTTGCCAGAGCCCACCTTTCTTAGTGAGGATGTTCCTAAGAACATCTGTTCCTTTCTAAGAACTATGTTCCAATATAACATAAAAACAAAAAAATTTCATTCTCTTAAAATTCTTGGAAGTGATGAATAGTGCATTAGTTTCCTAATAGCTGATTTTCTAATTGTTTCTATATCAAATGACCATAATCATAATGGCTTACATTAGCATATATTTATTATTTTAGAGTTTTGGAGAAGCTGAAAAATAGGTCTTATGGGACTAAAATCAAGATGTCAGTAGGGCTGTGTTTGTTCTGGATTCTCCAAGAATCTGTTCCTTGCCTTTTCCAGCTTCTAGTGGCAACCTGCATTCCTTGGTTCATGATCCCCTTCCAGTAATATTACTCTGATCTCTGCTTCCATCATCACATCTCCTTTTCTAACTCTATACTTTCCTGCCTTTGTTTTATAAGGACACTTACAAAATATCTAGTGGACCTATCTACATAACTCAAGGTAATCTCAAAAATCCTTAACTCAATCATAACTGTAAGGTCCATTTTATCTTGTAAAGTAACACTACAAGGAAACGTATTCACAGATTCTGAGAATTAAGATATGGGCATCTCTGGGGCCATTATTCAGTCTGCCACAAATATAATCCAGTTATTGACTCTCTGATACCTGAAATCTCAATTAAACCACAAGAAACTCTAGATTTCAATCAATGAATTCAATAATTTTTTTAAAATGTATGTTTATTGTATAGATAAGAAAATGAAGGTGTAACATTTTGATTTATAACAAGAAATATATATACCATATTCATATCCTTGTTTCCGACACAGAACTCCTAAAACCCTTGGCATTTCCTAATGATAAAAGTGTTTTTACATTCACAACAAACACTTTTCAACCCCATCTAAGTTTATGTTAATAAGCTGGCATTGGAAAACCCCTGAGGATTCAGATTTGTTGTCTATTATACCAACCTTGAAGTAAACAATTAGAAGTTGGAAACTTGAGTGCCCCTTCTCCCAATCCCACCCCAATCCACTCCCATCTCACTGCCACCAACTTTCTGGAAAGGCAAAGGGGCTAAGAGTTGAATTTATTGCCAATGGCCAATGATTTAATCAATTGTGCATAGATAATGAAGTCTCTATAGATACCTTAAAGGGCTGGAGAATTTCAGGGCTGCTAAACACATAGAGATTCGGGTAGAGTGATGCATTCAAGAGCATGGAAACCCTGTGCCTTTTCCTCATTGCCTCACCCTCTGCATCTTTTCCATCCAGCTATTCCTGAATAATATCCTTTGCTAATAAGAAGGTTATCTAGTAATTAAAATGTTTCTCTGAGTTCTATAAGCTCTTCTAGCAAATTAATTGAACCCAGCAAAAGAAGTGTTGAACGAACCCGCCTATCTATAGCAGGTCAGTCAGAAGCAGAGAAGCAGTGGACTAGTAAATTGAAACTGTTTGGGGCACAGTCTTATGGGACTGAGCCTTTAACCTCTGGGATTTGACACTATATCCAGGTAGATATTGTCAGAATTGACTTGAATTATAGGACTCCAAGTCTAGAATTGTTTGGTGATCTAAAAGGAGATTGAACCAGTAAATCCTAAAGGAAATTAACCCTAAATATTAACTGGAAGGACTGGTGCTAAAGCTGAACTGCCAGTATTTTTGCCACCTGATGCAAAGAACCAACTCATTGGAAAAGACCCTGATGCTAGGAAAGATTGAAGGCAAGAGAAGGGGGCAACAGATGGTTGGATGGCATCACTGACTCAATGGACATGGTTCTGAGCAAAGTCAGGGAGATAGTGAAGGACAGGGAAGCCTGGCATGGTGCAGTTCATGGGGTCACAAAGAGTCGGATGTGACTTAGTGACTGAACAACAATGGGAAAAAACATAAATTGAAATTCAGAGCGGAATATTGGATGGATGAATAGGTAGAAGGAAATGGCAACCCACTCCAGTATTCTTGCCTGGAAGATGTCATAAGCAGAAGAGCCCGATGGGCTACAGTTTGTGAAGTGAAGTCGCTCAGTCGTGTCCGACTCTTTGCGACCCCGTGGACTGTAGCCCACCAGGCTCCTCTGTCCATGGGATTCTCCAGGCAAGGATTCTGAAGTGGGTTGCCATTTCCTTCTCCAGGGCTACACATTATAGCGTTATGAAAGATGACCAAGCAACTAATCATAGCACAAATAGATAGGTGGTTAGATGGATTGATAGTTTGATACATCAATACATATATACATGTTACATACATAGAGTTCACAAATTGCTCAAGTCAATTTGAACAATTAAATCACATAGAACTCTAAGGATCTAGAAAAGTCTTCACTGAGATTATCAAAAATAGCAGTTAAAACTTAAGAAATATCAGGAGAGAGCTCTCTGTACACAATATACTTTTTCCACAGCAGCAAGGACGCCTAATTCCAACCACATGTACTCTAATTTCATAACATTAGGAAAATTACCTTTTATAGACATCTGCTTTTTAGTATCTAAAGCAGTTTCTTTTGAACAGGTGTTCTTAAAGTAACGCATCTCCCTATTTGTCAGGTAACTAGAGATCATTCAAAAGAAATCAGATGTCATTGAGAAAAACATTTTTCCCCTCTACATTCTCAATTCACAGTGACTAGCATTTTAGGCTTGGACTGGTATTTTTTTCTTTTTTTAAATGTTAAATGCCATGAATTTCTACAGTTTTTTTCTACCTATCTAAAAAGCCCATACGTTAAGGAATTCACCAACAAGAGTACATATGGAAGGATTTCCATAAATGTTTTTTCTTTCTCATCTTTAACTTCAATATTCTTCTCTCTCTCTCTCTTTTTTTTTTTTTGAAGGCAGTGTTATCCTCTAATCTTGATATAAATTTTAGTGGACATAAGTTTTTAAACAGCGGATTAATTTTCTGAAGTTCAGACTCACTATACCCAGCCATGCTCACTGAAGTTGACTTAATTTAACTAAAATAAGAAACGATTTATTTGCTTGGTTGCTTACCTAGTTTATAAGAGACTGAACCTGATTTTTTTTTTTTTTCTATCAAAGCATGCTGTGGAAATTTACAGAGAACCTCTGAGAAGCAGAGTATCCATCATTCTGACAAGTTGTAAACCCACAGCATGTTTTCTGGTGAATAAGTAAAGATCAGTCTTCCTGTGGTGGTGGTGGTGGTGGTTTAGTTGCTAAGTTGTGTCCGACTCTTGCGATCCCATGGACTGTAGC
>SJYX01016888.1:0-17090 GCA_006410675.1 Oreotragus oreotragus
ATATGTATATTAAATATTATTCAGAAGGAAATCTCCATAAGCAGCAGCACAGATAAAACATAAGGCATTAGGTTAAGTGAAATAAGTCAGATGAGAAAGGCACATGCTATGTGATCTCATTTATATGTGAAATCTGAAAAAGCAAAACTTACAGAAAGAGAGTAGATTGATTTGCCAAGATGTGTATAAGAGACAGAGATTAGTGATCACATCATCATGATTATCTGGGTCATGAAGATCTTTTTTGTACAGTTCTTCTGTGTATTCTTGCCACCTCTTCTTAATATCTTCTGCTTCTGTTAGGTCCATACCATTTCTGTCCTTTATCAAGCCCATCTTTGCATGAAATGTTCCCTTGGTATCTCTAATTTTCTTGAAGAGATCTCTAGTCTTTCCCATTCTTCTGTTTTCCTCTATTTCTTTGCATTGATCGCTGAGGAAGGCTTTTTTATCTCTTCTTGCTAGTCTTTGGGACTCTGCATTCAGATGTTTATATCTTTTCTTTTCTCCTTTGCTTTTCACTTCTTTTCTTTTCACAGCTATTTGTAAGGCTTCCTCAAACAGCCAATTTGCTTTTTTTGCCTTTCTTTTCCATGGGGATGGTCTTGATCCCTATCTCCTGTACAATGTCACGAACCTCTGTCCATAGTTCATCAGGCACTGTATCTATCAGATCTAGTCCCTTAAATCTATTTTGCACTTTCACTGTATAGTCATAAGAATTTGATTTAGGTTATACCTGAATGGTCTAGTGGTTATCCCTACTTTCTTCAATGTAAGTCTGAATTTGGTAATAAGGAGTTCATGATGTGAAACACAGTCAGCTCCCAGTCTTGTTTTTGCTAACTGTATAGAGCTTCTTCATCTTTGGCTGCAAGGAATATAACCAATCTGATTTCCGTGTTGACCATCTGGTGATGTTCATGTGTAGCATCTTCTCTTGTGTTGTTGGAAGAGGGTGTTTTCTATGACCAGTGTGTTCTCTTGGCAAAACTCTATTAGTCTTTGCCCTGCTTCATTCTGCATTCCAAGGCCAAATTTGCCTGTTACTCCAGGTGTTTCTTGACTTCCTACTTTTGTGTTCAAGTCCCCTATAATGAAAAGGACATGTTTTTTGGGTGTTAGGTCTAAAAGGTCTTGTAGGTCTTTATAGAGCCATTCAACTTCAGCTTCTTCAGCGTTATTGGTTATTACATTTAAATTATATGTGATGACAAGTTCAGTTCAGTCAATCAGTCATGTCTGATTCTTTGCAACCCTATCAACTACAGCATGCCAGGACTGCGTGACCCCATGGACTGTGATGACGAAGGCAACAAATAAAATAATAAAGAATCAGACCAAAATAATTATAAATAAAGAATGGATACAGAATACAAATAAATGTATTTTTTTAACTTTTTTTTCTCCACTAAACATGAGATAGCCAGAGTTTTCTATGATATTCTGAAACCAGCTTGCAGAGCAAATAGAGCACTGCAAAATGTGAAATCATGCATACACATTAGAATGACAATTATCAGCATGTTACAACACAGTGCAATAAGGTTCCAATTTGTTCTACAGCTTTTGCTCTATAGAATAGCATTTAAACCATCTTGGAAGCATTGATTTATATGCTACCATATTTAACATTATACTGATGAATTTTGAAGACAAAAATATTTGAGTTAACTAAGCAAACTGCTCTGCAACTAAGTCCCCTAGGACATTTCTTAAAATAAAAAAGGATGGCATCTATTGATCTATTTATCTATCCATGCTTTCTTTTCTTATTTAAAATTGGGAAGCACTATAAAGTGAAGATCCAATGAACAATTTCTAAAACTTTTATCAAATGAGGAAGCACCATGAAACTTAGAACAACCCATCCCATCTTATACTTGAAAGTCAAAATATTAGGTATTAGGATGAAATATTTAAATAATAATTCAAATGTAAGTTTAAAGTAACATGCTGCTGCTGTTGCTTCTGCTAAGTCACTTTAGTCATGTCCGACTATGTGACCCCATAGACGGCAGCCCACCAGACTCCCCCATTCCCAGGGTTCTCCAGCAAGAACACTGGAATGGGTTGCCATTTCCTTCTCCAATGCATGAAAGTGAAAAATGAAAGTGAAGTCGCTCAGTCGTGTCCAACTCTTTGCAACCCCATGGACTGCAGTCTACCAGGCTCCTCTGCCCATGGGATTCTCCAGGCAAGAGTACTGGAGTGGGTTGCCATTGCCTTCTACATTAAAGTAACTAAAGTACTATCATCATAAATAGTAGCTATTTCTTCCATTGACTTTCTATGTTTCATCTTTTAATGACATGGTGCTAGAGTCTGCCATTTTATAATTTTCAAATAGTCATATTACAAAACTTATAACATGTAACTATTTTTATGGATATCTATATTATGTAGTTAAAATTAACATATATTTATAAAATATATAAATGTTGGTTTTTTCAATGTGGAACTGATATGCTGACATGGAAAAATAAAATAATACATGTATTTTAAACATCACAAATATTCTAAATTAATAAGATCAATCAATTTAAAAGTTCCTAAAATATATATATTCATATTACAATTTTAAATTTTCTAAGGGTATTTTAATAACTATTTTATATAAAGTGTAGGTTCTACCCATACAAATGCACTAATAACAGTAAAAACATTGAGTTTTTTCCCCACCTTGTATCTAATTCAATCCATTATTTGCAAAGCAGCCTGACATAATTAACTTTAGTTCCCAGGGATACTAGTTTTTGTCTCTGCTTGTTACATAGGCTTCCTTATTGTATGGAATAATGTGAGGCTGGTTATAGGGTATTTTCAGGACCCAAAAGAATATGACTATGTTGTTTTTCAGAATTTTATGAATATTTACAAATATCATGCATTGTAGAAGTCACATGTTAATTTGGCCTTTGCTATTCATGTACTTCGGAGAAAGCAACGGCACACCACTCCAGTACTTAGCCTGGAAAATCCCATGGACGGAGGAGCCTGGCAGGCTGCAGTCCATGGGATCGCTGAGTCAGACACAACTGAGCGACTTCACCTTTCCTTTCCCTTTTCACTTTCATGCATTGGAGAAGGAAATGACAACCCACTCCAGTGTTCTTGCCTGGAGAATCCCAGGGACAGGGAAGCCTGGTGGGCTGCCGTCTATGGGGTCGCACAGAGTCGGACACAACTGAAGTGACTTAGCAGCAGCATTCATGTGCTTAAGTTTTTCTTGATGTAAATGCAGTGGTAGTGCTATTTTCAAAATTATTTCTGCATTTCAAGGTTTACAGTCATTAGTTTATTAGAAAACTTTTAGTTTGGGGGAAGAAATTCACAACTGGCAAAAAATACAATGAAATGAATCAAGCAGTCTAGGGGGTTACAATCAAATTCTTTAGCACTTGTATTCAACTGAGCATTATTACTTTACCACCATGTAGGAAGGAAGCAACAGTTTATCTCTGAGATTTGAACCCACTACCCATACTATCCTGTTTTCTTTCATTCTATAACTCATAAGCTATAGTCTAAATGTTTGTGTCCCTCCAGACTTTGTATGTTGAAATCCTAACCTCCTAAAAGGTGATGGTTTTAGTGGGAGGGCATTTGACATATGTGTAAATCATGAGGATGGAACTGTCATGAAAGGGATGAGTGCACATAAAAGAGCCTCTGTACAGAGAGAACCCCTAGTTTCTCCACTATGGGAAGACACAAAGAATGCAACCATACTGGCTCACTGATTTTGGATTTCATGGCTTCCCAAACTGTAAGGAAAAAATTGCTATTAGTCTACCCAATCTGTGGCATTTTGTTATATAGGAGCACAGCCTGAGATAACTTATTAAATACTAAGCAGGTTTATATTCTAGTCTCTACACATAAAACATTGAATTGATTATATCTATCCCATTTGTACAATATATTTCACTTTAAGTTCTGAAAAATGTTTGAAATCAGCAAAGTAACAAAGAAAATAAAACATGTTAGAAATGACATTTTGTTAAGGAATTGGATTTTGAATTTTAAGTGATTATTAATAGCTCCTATGGGATAACTGACTTGACCATTTAGAAACAAAGTTAGATTTAAATTAGGCTACCTCTCATTAATTACCTCCATGCAGTTTTATACTAAGTTAATAGGGAATAGGGCATAGTAATAGTGAAAATACTTGTCATTGCTCAAACTTTACTCAATAAAAGAAAAAAATCTTGACTCTACTGCTAATGATTCTTAATTTGAAATGTGTGAACATAGGAGGACCAATACAATTGGATACTATAAAATCCTGACATAAGCTTTGTCTATGGAATGAGTTGTATCTTTTTTTTTAACAGCCTTATTGAGGTATAATTGACAAACAAAAACTGCACATAATTAACATATACAATTTGATGAGTCTGGACATATGCATATACCTGTGAAACCATCAAACCAATCAAAGCGATAAACATACCTGTCACCACCTGAATTTTTTCTTGTTATTTCTGTTTTTGTGGTAAGAACACTTAACAAGAGACCTACTTTCTTAACAAAAACTTTAAGTGTACCACAGTATTACTAATTATAGGTACTATGTTGTAAGTAGGTCTCTAGAACCAAGTCATCCCATATAACTAAACTTTTATAATCACTCAACAACAACTTTACAGTTCCATCTTTCCTCAGCCTCTGGAAACCACCATTCTGCTCTCTGCTTCTATGAGATTGATTATTTTACATTTCACCAAAAAGTGAGATTGGAGAATACATATTATTAAAGAATAGATCATATCCCATAAAAATATTTATCCCTAGAGTTAAGCCAAAATAACAAAAAAGAAGTGTACAATAAGCCTTCCCTTTGTATCACACACACCTTCTATGAATTTCAACGAGTAACATACTGAATGATAAAAAATCATATATGCTTACTCTCTATGTAGTAGTCTCTCCAGGATAAAAGTGTATGATGAATGAAACTGACCTTGTCCTCAGGTCATGAATTATTTGTTTAATGGCAGTAGACATACATAGTTAAATATTTAAATTCAAGCATGGGACATAGTTGAAACTTCATTTACTGAATGTTTGAATGTGTCATCTACAGAGTACATGATAGTCTTCTGAGTTTTAAAACACTGACTAAAGTAAAAGCTAACAAAATAAGAAAAAAGGTAAACACCATTATCCTAAATAACAGCAGTTCAAGAATAAGCAACACAAACAATTTAAGACAATGGACATTCAGGGTCTTGGGTAGTTGCATCCCAGGTTTTTGAAGGAAAGTGTAGTGAGAAGGGACATTTACCAACATGAAGTGGCTTAGGCACAGGTCTCAGAACAACGAGGCATTTGAATGTGATCACTTCATGGGAAACAGATGGGGAAACAGTGGAAACAGTGTCAGACTTTATATTTTTGGACTCCAAAATCACTGCAGATGATGACTGCAGCCATGAAATTAGAAGACGCTTACTCCTTGGAAGAGAAGTTATGACCAACCTAGATAGCATATTCAAAAGCAGAGACATTACTTTGCCAACAAAGGTCTGCCTAGTCAAGGCTATGGTTTTTCCTGTGGTCATGTATGGATGTGAGTGTTGGACTGTGAAAAAGGCTGAGCACAGAAGAATTGATGCTTTTGAACTGTGGTTTTGTAGAAGACTCTTAAGAGTCCCTTGGACTGCAAGGAGATCCAACCAGTCCATTCTAAAGGAGATCAGTCCTGGATGTTCATTTGAAGGACTGATGCTAAAGCTGAAACTCCAATACTTTGGCCACCTCATACGAAGGGTTGACTGATTGGAAAAGATTGATACTGGGAGGGATTGGTGGCAGGAGGAGAAAGGGACAACAGGGGATGAGATGGCTGGATGGCATCACTGACTCAATGGACATGAGTTTGAGTGAACTCTGGGAGTTGGTGATGGACAGGGAGACCTGGCATGCTGCGACTTATGGGGTAGCAAAGAGTTGGACACGACTGAGTGACTGAACTGAACTGAACTGATGTTCACAAGTAAGACAGAGTCTCTCTGTATCAGGAATAGTTCTAAATGTGTTACATGCATCATACTATTCAACCTCATTAGCCTCAGAAGTAGGAACTTTTTATTACTCCTATTGTACAGATTAGGAAACTAGGCTTAGATTCATTCAGTAATTTATTCCAGTTATACATGTAGAGGTGGAACTAGAATTTAACTGCAGGCAATTTTAACCTAGATTTTACAGTCTTGACCATTTTGCAATTGCCTCTTATATACCCAAGATTTAGGTGGGTCAACTTTGGGAAACAATTAGTCAGAAGAATTAGTCAAGGTAAGGATGCTCAGACGGTAAAGCCTCTGTCTACAATGCAGTGGACCCGGGTTTGAGCCCTGGGTTGGGAAAATCCCCTGGAGAAGCAAATGGCAATCCACTCCAGTACTATTGCCTAGAAAATCCCATGGACAGAGGAGCCTGGCAGGCTGCAGTCTATGGGGTCACAAGAGTCGGACACGACTGAGTGACTTCACTTTAAGGATGCAGAGAGTTTTAGCTATAAGTTTTTAAAGTAGTTCATGCTTAATTGCTCTGCTGTGTCTGATTCTTTGCGACCCCTGGACTGTAGCTTGCCAGGCTCCTCTGTACATGGGGATTCTCCAGGCAAGAATACTGGAGTGGGTTGCCATGCCCTCCTCCAGGGGATCTTCCCAACCCAGGGGTAAACTCAGGTCTCCTGCATTGCAGACAGATTCTTTACCATCTGAGCCACCAAGGAAATCCTTAAAGTTGTCAAACAGCACTCAAACAGAAGCAAAACAGGCAGGAAGAATGCAGTGATGGGGTATCTAGACACAGATGTTATTAAATTATACATCTTTCAGGAAATTTATTCATAGGCAAAATAACTTACATAGTGAGATAGTTAGGTTCTTCAAATAAAAGCATTATTTGAGAGCACCTGAATAAGATCAAGAATGCAGGGGTAGAAAATGAAATGTAATTCCTGCAATGTGATCATTTTTTAAAATTTCTTTATCACTTGGCGGTATTAAACATTATGAGAAATTCTGAGAGCACTAAAACAATCTCTTCCTATAAGTAACCCATAAGCTAGCCTAGAAAAGACAAGCATTAACTCTAAAAGAAATCAATAATTAATGCAATTCTTGTTAGTCACTCAATCATGTCCAGCTCTGCAACCCCATGGACGGTAGCCCACCAGGCTCCTCTGTCCATGTGATTCTCCAGGCCAGAATGCAATTCTTGGGACGTAGAAAGCTGAGTTCTGCTTTTGACACTCAGATATACTGGACAGAATTTATTTTAAGGTCAAGAACATGGCCTACCACGAATTTGAGAAGGTAAGATGTCAGCAAAACTTCTCTCTGAGAGCTCCTGTCCATTTTCAGAACTTCCTCAATATTGCTCTTATTTCAAGATGTCTATTAATATTTTGCTTCTTGTGATCAGATCAGCACCACGATGTATTTTGGGGTATAAAAATGTTGGCATATGTTTTAGTATTTCAAATTATAAAGACAGTAACACTCATGTAATGGGTACAGTAATTCTCATGTGATATTGTCAATAACTATTAAATTACAATTTAATATCAATTGCCTAAAACATGATTGTCATAATGACAATGAGGATAAAATAACAACAACGAAAATAACAGTTCTAAGAATGGTTCTCAGACATATGCCTATGGAAGACAATGAAACTTCCTTTTGGAGAAAATAATATTAAGTTTCCACTTTACCTTCTGTTCCTTCATTCAGCAAAATACTATTGGGCATGTACTAAAGTACAGGTAATTTACTCAGGCTAAAGATATAAGTTAAAAAAAAAAAAAAAACTCATTCCCTGCCTCCAACTTTGAAGAACTCAAATCTAAAAATGATAGACATTTTTAAAAGTTAATAAAAATAATACAATTTTAAATGGTAAATCATGTTTTTACTATATAATGTAAAGGAAAGATCACTTGAGTTCCTTGGAAGTCAGAGATGACTCAACAAAAAAGGCAGCCATTGAGTTTCTTGATGAATTAATCAGAATTTTGCCATATGGTCAAGGGCAAAATAACATTATAGGATATACAATTTGTTAAGAATGAATGATAAATCCTAGCATAATTATGAACTGCAAGTTGTGTAGCACTCTTGAATGGTAAAGTGTAAGAAGGGAAGTTATAGAAATTTAAATCAGATATGTAAAAGGAGGTTGCAGGGGTTTCAAGATGGCATGCTTGAGGAAATGCAACAAGAGTGTTAGTGAATATATTTAACTAACTCCAGTATGGCACCAGTGTAATTTGTGTTTCAGTGCAATTGTCTTTGTAAGACTAAAGTTTCTCTTGAAAGAAATCCAACTCAAAGGAAGAAAGATAGAGGCATACAAATTTTGATTTACTAAGAAAGACAGTTGTCAAATGAGGAAGAGTAATAATCAGAACATGTCTACCCCTCCCGTTAAACTTTGAGAATTTTGGGGAGCTCTAAGTATCCCGGACTCCAAAACATCTCTGCAACATTTTCCTCTTGGTCTCTCTTGCTCCAGAAAGCAGTCTTTCCCTGAAAGGACATTTCCTTCATTATAGAGAAAATTACCACTTTCCCTCCAGCCAGTCCTCCACTGGGTTTAGGCTAATCCCTGAATAAGTGCATTTAATCGCAGAATGGCCACCAAACAGAGACAACACTACTCTGATGGCATCTGATAACAGAAGGTGCAGAGCAGGAAGGCATGCTTCCAAATAGTAAGAAGTATGAATGCTAGAGGGTAGTTATTAAGCCCAACAACCCATAACCTCAGTGAGGCTTCTGAAAAGTTGAACTAAGAAGTTAAAAAGTAAAGCATTCATGTTAAATTATCTAATTATTAAATTAGAGACATTAATAATCTCCAGTAGGCTGCCGTCTATGGGGTCGCACAGAGTCGGACACGACTGAAGCAACTTAGCAGCAGCAGCAGTATCTCTTGCAGGAGATTGACTGAATTAACTCACAAGACTAAAAATAATAATTCAGAAAATACCATTTAACATTATAAAAAGGTAGTATTTTTAAACAAATTAAATTTTGTAATTATCTGAATTGTGTATTTTAAGAAAACAATCAGCAAACATTTACAACTACTTCTTTTCAATGAAACTTTTCCCCATATCTATAATTTAACCTAATGAACAAAAATCTCTCCTTTTCTCATCCTTAATCTCTCATGCATCAGAATATGGAAAATACATTTTGATATTTTAATAAAATCAAATGCATGCAGCATGCAAAGCAGATTGGGTTGAACCATTTTATTATACCCAGATGCTCTGTTATCATCATGGAGGTATTTCTTTTTGAAGTACAGAGTGATATAATTTTATAGGTCATTGCTGAACATTCCATTAAATCATAAAATAATAATAACTCAATTAAATCATCAAAGAATATATTGTGATAATCTAAATTATGTTTTAACAGTTTCATTAATATAATTAGTCTTAGATAACAAACATGATTGGGCCCTAGTAAGATATGAGATTTAATTGGCTTATTTCCATAATTGGAGCTATTCTATTTAACTTACCTTTTTTTCTTTTAAAAACATAGATATTTTATTTTCACAGAACAGCCTTTTGAATTAGATATGAGCAGACTTATGATGAAACATAAGCACTGGTCTTCATTTACCCTTGAGATTAATTGTGTAAATGGATTCCCCTCCTTAATTTTAATTATAGGCCCATGCATGTAATACCCACTTTGCATTCCTAGACCATTAGCTATCTACCTTTGGGACTTTAGTCTTTAAGGAAAAAAAAGAAAAAAGAGAGTATGTCTCCTCATATGCCTCAGATAGATATTAAATTAATAATATCAGGTTATAGCTTTATAAAACTGTGATTTTTAAAATTAATTTCTAAAATGCAATATTTGTTCTGCTAGCTCTGGTAATTTAGTTTTATGAGTGTGCCTTTCTGATGACTGCAGTTGAAACAAAATGCCTAGCCAGATGCAACATCACAGGATGTTTTAGTGATGCTCTCTAAAATGAAATGTTGAGTAAATTAACTGAGAAGAGTAGTAAGGAATCTAGGAAATGGTTTACAGAGAGTGCTTCATCTGTTAAGATTCAAAGAGACCTATAGGAGTTAGATAAAGATGCATGAGAAATTACATTAAAAAGTGTAATTCAGGAACCCTAGCAACAAATTTGTGGTGGCTCAGATGGTAAAAAATCTGCCTGCAATTCAGGAAACCTGGGTTTGGTCCCTGGGTTGGGAAGATCCCCAGGAGAAGGGAATGGCTACCCACTCCAGTATTCTTGCCTGGAGAATTCCATGGACAGAGGAGCTTGGTGAACTATAGTCCATGGGGTTGCAAAGAGTTGGACATGACTTTGCAACTAACACACATATACAAAAAGTATGTAATGTATTCATACATACCAAAGTGGTAAGCTTGGGACTGAACATTGCATATGCCCTTCCTACCTTCTAAATGAAGATATTGCATTTTTTAAATAAAACCTTTGGGAACCAAGTAAAAATATTAGATTTCCCCTTCTTAAAACTATTCTAATGTGCCCATCTTCCCTCTCTATAAATGGTTCAAAGCTTGACAAATAGTCATGCTAATACAAAGAGACGTTCACTGAGCTCTTACCATGTTCCAGAAACAGCTTTGATTACTTACCAAATTAAATTTTAAAAAATAAGCCTACATGTTGGTTGATGACTCACTTATGGAGACCTACTCTTGACTAGATCTTCCTAGTTAGAGTTTTCTCACTCCCTGTATGTCATTATATTTACAACACTTCGTTTTTACCACTGGTTTTATTTTCTTTACACCTATAATTTAACTATAGTGTGGGTGGGTTCAGTGTCTCGTCTAGTCATTGTGTATTCCTAGCTCATAACAGTGCTGTACCCATAATAGTTATTTGAAAGTATTTATTGGGTTATATAATAAAGGGCAGTTTGAGTCAGCAGTTAGAAAATTTGTACAATCTTTTTCGAGAACTCTAAGTTAAAGAAAATAAATAGATGGTATAAATGAATCCTCTGGTGACCCTTTAAAATGTGTGCAATTTGAATAATTTTAAAGAATGAAAACAAGAAAATTATTGTTTAAGTGCCTCTGTTTTAGTAAAATATCTGAATGATAATGATTTAGTGACTTTCTAGTTCCGTTCTTTGGTCAAATGTTTGAAAATAAATACATGGGTATATCCAAATGAATTAACATCCTGAACATTTCCTCCAGTAGAGTTTCAGAAGGATTATTTCTGCCTGCAAGTGAAACCAGCATGTCTTAAAAACCTAAAGCTAAAATGTTCTCTGATCCCAGCTCCAGTGGTGACTTAGATCCCTGAAGTCTGTAATGCCAATCAACCTGTATGAACATGGATTTCAGCTCTGGAGTGTGCCATATTGAATACTTTACCAGCTGACAGGGCTTTGTGTAAACCTTTATTATCTCCACCCTGTTCTGCTTCTCTTTCTGCTTTTCATCCTTGATCAGTTACATTCCCTGCAGTGTCAGAGAACAAAACATCAGTTTTAATGGGTCTTTTCCATCTCCAGTTTCTGTTTTCTACTTTCGTTATTGCCAGCTGTTTCCTAATATTTTTTCTGTGTGTATGAAAAGAGACCAAACCCTGAGAGGTACACAAAATAATTCAAGGGATATTTATCTGAATTTAAAAAGCCAGATGCTCAAGAAAGCCCTTCTACAGGAAAGTATGTTAAATAGTCTATCATGTGTACAGGTTTATATTTATAGCTTTAAATAAGAGTAAATGTAATTTGGTCCATTGCTCAACAAAACAATTCTTCCACTATTATAGGAATATGCAAATTATAACCTAAACTTTTTAAAATAAGCTTCAGTATACACTGTATTATATATACTCTTTCTAATAAATTGCAATTAATTTATTTCAGTTTGAAGAGATCATTTCAGTTCTGTTCAGTTGCTCTGTAGTGTCCAACTCTTTACAACCCCATGAATTGCAGCACACCAGGCCTCCCTGTCCATCGCCAACTCCCGGAGCCTACCCAAACCCATGTCCATTGAGTCGCTGATGCGATCCAAACATCTCATCCTCTATCATCCCCTTTTTCTCCTGCACTCAATCTTTCCCAGCATCAGGGTCTTTTCAAATGAGTCAGCTCTTTGCAACAGGGGGCCAAAGTATTGCAGTTTCAGCTTCAGCATCAGTCCTTCCAATGAACACCCAGGACTGATCTCCTTTAGGATGGGCTGATTGGATCTCCTTGCAGTCCAAGGGATTCTCAAGAGTCTTCTCCAACACCACAGTTCAAAAGCATCAGTTCATAGGTGTTCAACTTTCTCTATAGCTCAATTCTCACATCCATACATGACCACTTGGAAAACAGCCTTGACTAGACGGACTTTTGTTGGTGAAGTAATGTCTCTGCTTTTTAATATTACTGTCTAGGTTGGTCATAACTTTTCTTCCAAGGAGCAAGTGTCTTTTAATTTCATGGCTGCAGTCACCATCTGCATTGATTTTGAAGCCTCTAAAAATAAAGTCTCTCACTGTTTCCATTGTTTTCCCATTTGCCATGAAGTAATGGGACTGGATGCCATGATCTTAGTTTTCTGAATGTTGAGCTTTAAGCCAGCTTTTTCACTCTCCTCTTTCACTTTCATCAAGAGGCTCTTTAGTTCTTCTTCACTTTCTGCCATAAGGGTGGTGTCATCTGCATATCTGAGGTTATTGGTATTTCTCCCAGCAATCTTGATTCTAGCTTGTGCTTCCTCCAGCCCAGTGTTTCTCATGACGTACTCTGCATATGAGTTAAATAAATACTAATCCATAACAAATGTTTCTTTCAACTGAAAGACATTCATTTGTAAAACTCTAAAGAAAACTATTTCTAAACGTGTAGAAAGTTGTGCAGTATGTATTTTTAGAGTCAATACATTGCTGCTTATAGGAAATGTCTGTAGGAAATTGTTCACTCTTGCCCTTAGAGTCAATATTTTTTTTCCTAAAATATAAACTGAAATGGACTAAATATTAAAAATATTGTTCACAGTCTTAGGTAAATCATTTCTTAATATTTTCCACACTGTACACTATCTGAATGATGACAGATTTATCAATAATAGCAGTAAGGATAAAAATAAGTCAAAAATAGGGATATATCATTTCTGTTTTATACTGCTGAATTAACATGTCATCAAAAAGCAATGGCATTAAATAATAGAAATCATTTATTTCCAGGAGTTTTTGTGTTGACCAGGTTCATATGGTGTCTAACGGGGTGCTAGGATGACTAAAAAAAGTAAATATGGCTTTACTCATAAAGCTGACAGCTGGGAGACTGGCTGAGATCATTAATGAGTAGCCTCAGCACTCTTGCACAAGGCCTCACCGCATGACTTCAAGGACTTACATCAAAATGGTTTAGTTCCATGAAGGAGCATTCTAAGTATACAAACACCAACATGTCAGTTCTTACCCAGCCTTAACATTCATCAGGTCTGCTTATATTTCTTGACCCACACTTTTTACATGGTCAATTCAGAAAATAATGTGGGTGAAGACTACAAACAGGCATGGATATAGGGGGTGTGGTTCACTGAGTGCCTTCAAAGTAATAACTACCATTCAAGACAAAAAATATCAGTCCTACCTAATTTACCATTTTTGCTTTAATCAATGACAAGTTCAACTGAAAATCTAGCTCCTACCATCTTTGCAATCTCCGAGCTAGCATTATACAGATAGCCTCAGCATGAGAATATTGTGGGGCATTATTTTTCTCACTGAATTCCTTGTATTTTAGGAATGAATATGGACTTGTCTAATTTCCCTTGGAATCTAACTAAATCTCTCATCCTTTGTTTGAAGTGACTAGGATTTTGCTATTACTCTCTCTTCTAATATTTTGTTGAATTACTTTAAAATGTATTTCCTCTCTTGGATTCAAGCTTAGCTCTGAAAACTAAGTCTGCTTACCTAGCTGTTGACCTATGAAGAAAAGTATCACAAATAATGGATAACTCTTTAAGCAGAACGCTAGCAAAAATTTGATCATTAGTTCATGCACTTACTCACCTCTGGGGATCTCATTTTCTAATGAGGAATCTGACTAGTTCCCACATTTTTTGTTACAACAGATGTTAATATTTATGTTTCCTGGATGCTATGCCTTACCAACCAGCTGCACTTTCAGTGTTCTAGGCACATCTGGGTAAATCTCCAGTAACCTACACTTCTCTTGTTATTTATTTTATTGCTCTTACATATGCCCTCCTTGTTCTGATCAGTTTTGACAAATTATACATTCGTTTAACCATAGTGCAAACAAGTAGTTTATAAAGCAAAAGTTCTTAGATCCTTTACTAGGTAATCTTCATCTATCACCTTCCCAATGTCCTTAATGATTTCTGTCACTACAAACTAGATTCAAGGGTATGCTGGCTTAAAAAATGTCTAAAAAAAAAAAAGAAATTAAAAAAAAACCTTATTTTGTAAAGTTTGTCAATTTTGATAGTGTAAATACGCCTACTATGATAGCATGGCTGATTTAAATCTCAGGATTAACTTCACTGAATGCAGATTTGGGAAGAAACATGAAGTAGCATACTATTATACATTATGGTGGGCTTCCCCTGGTGGCTCAGATAGTAAAGAAACCACCTGCAATGCAAGAGATTTGGATTTGATTCCTGGGTTGGGAAGATTTCCCTGGAGAAGGGCATGGCAACCTACTCCAGTATTCTTGCCTAGAGAATCCCCATGGACAAAGGAGCCTGGCAGGCTACAGTCCATGGGGTCAACCTTATTTTGTAAAGTTTGTCAATTTTGATAGTGTAAATACGCCTACTATGATAGCATGGCTGATTTAAATCTCAGGATTAACTTCACTGAATGCAGATTTGGGAAGAAACATGAAGTAGCATACTATTATACATTATGGTGGGCTTCCCCTGGTGGCTCAGATAGTAAAGAAACCACCTGCAATGCAAGAGATTTGGATTTGATTCCTGGGTTGGGAAGATTTCCCTGGAGAAGGGCATGGCAACCTACTCCAGTATTCTTGCCTAGAGAATCCCCATGGACAAAGGAGCCTGGCAGGCTACAGTCCATGGGGTCACAAAAAGTCGGACACAACTGAGTGTCTAAGCACACATAAACACTATTTCCATCTTTCAAATAAATGTAAATGAATGAACTCAACATAGGTAAGAACTGATAAATTTTGAGTGTTCATTGTATATTACCTAATTATAAATTTATACAACTTGATTTTTAATAGTTGCTGTGTTTAACTGGCTCAATGAAACCCTGGAAGTTCTATAACAAGTTACTGTAAGCTGATGTGAGCAAGCTCCACACAATATTAACAAGATTTGTCTGTTCTGTGAAACAAATGCCTTATAAATGGAATTCCTTTGGATACCCTCTTTTGTATCTGGTTTATTTTGCTCCAATAATGTGTTTGAGATGCAGGCATGGTATTGCATGCATCAGTAGTTTATCAGCTCTTATTGCTGAATGATATACCACCATATGAATAGAAAAGAGTTTGCTTAACCATTTAGCTCTCAATGGACATTTGTATTGTTTTCAGGCTAGGCTCTTACTAAATAAAGCTATGAACATTTGTGTTGATTTTTATATAGACTTAAACTTTTATTTCTCTTGCGTAAAATCCTAGACATAGAATTGTTGGGTCACTGGATGTTGAGCTTTATGAGTCACTACCTAAATATCTTTCAAATAGTTCTACAATTTTACCCTCCTACCAGCAAAGTATTACTATGATTTTTTAAGTTGAATCATATTCTTGCCAACACTTGGTATTGCCAACCCTTGCATTTTATCCATTAGAGTGGCTAAAAAGTGTTATTTCATTGTGGTACTGATTGACTTTTGCTAATAAATAATTTCTTTGAATATCTTTCCATGGAGTCATTAGTAATTTTTATATTTTCCATAACAAAGTGACATTTAATTTTCTTTTCTGCATTACACTTCTTTTCTCAGATTTGTGTGCTATATTTTCCCCATTTCCACAGTCACTGTTTAGTAATTCTATGGGACAAAGGAATGTCATGGAGCTGGTAGCATAGACAGAAAACATATTGAACTGACTACCCCCTGGAAGTTCTTTCAAAAACAAGGTCTACACTCAATTATTTGAACTGAACTGGGAACCCAGAGACTTAAGAGCCAGACAGGAGTGCACATTAAAGATTCTGTAGACCTGTCACCTTTCCTGATGTGAGCCCTGCTTGGAAGACCCTTATACGTAAATTACATTTTCTTTCTGTGGGCATCACCTATGCTCTGGGACTGTACTTCTTGGGGG
Organism: Oreotragus oreotragus; assembly: GCA_006410675.1. Taxonomy (NCBI): domain Eukaryota; kingdom Metazoa; phylum Chordata; class Mammalia; order Artiodactyla; family Bovidae; genus Oreotragus; species Oreotragus oreotragus. The sequence goes on from SJYX01016888.1 coordinate 16,325, forward strand.
GAAGTCAGATATTGGCACACTGACTTTCTTCTTAGAAGTAATCATATGAGTTCTTCAATTATGTAAGAAGATAGTACCAATAGATGACATAGCTCTAACTACAGAAGTTTCACCAATATGAGGCTATACTTGGTTATGAAGAGACCTTTCCAAAGGGAAAACTAAGATGACTGACTCATTGTTTATAACCACTCCACAGGCAATTGCCTGCACTCCAGCTAGAAAAGTCTTCAATTAGGAAAAGTGGTAAAAAATTTGTTCCTAAAATGGTCACATTGGATCTGAAAAGACTCAACTCAATGTCTACGATTGTTTTAGATGATAGAATTGGCCTAGATTTCCTTGTTGCAGGCCAAGGCAGAACTTTTGCAATCACTAATATATCCTGCTGTATCTTGGGCTTCAAGGCATGGGATTAGTGAAAAAGGTAATACAAATTACCTTTAAAAAACCTGAGAACATCACTTGGAATTCTTCACTGCAGTTGGTGATTGCAGCCATGAAATTAAAAGACGCTTACTCCTTGGAAGAAAAGTTATGACCAACCTAGATAGCATATTCAAAAGCAGAGACATTACTTTGCTGACTAAGGTCCATCTAGTCAAGGCTATGGTTTTTCCAGTAGTCATGTATGGATGTGAGAGTTGGACTGTGAAGAAGGCTGGGCGCCTAAGAATTGATGCTTTTAAACTGTGGTGTTGGAGAAGACTCTTGAGAGTCCCTTGGACTGCAAGGAGATCCAACCAGTCCATTCTGAAGGAGATCA
>SJYX01016888.1:19153-35541 GCA_006410675.1 Oreotragus oreotragus
GCAAAGAGTCAGACATGACTGAGCAACTGAACTGAACTGAACTGAACTGAACTGAATGACTTATGGAAATTGCCCTGCTGGCTTTGTCCTAGACTCTGGTTCTGGAGTGAAGTCAGCACTGTATATTGGTCTCATCCTATGGTATCAATAGTTTGAATTAAATGTTAGATTTAGTCCCATCCTCTGTCGGTCAGGCTAATCACCAGAATATTCATCAGAGATCAGGGTGATATAGAAACAAAGGTGGACATAGTTGAAAACAATTCTCCAAGGGTCTCTTGTACTATGTGTCTTTCTAGTGGAGATGTTGACTGTCCCTTGTCCCAGACTACCTTTACAGGGTTATTTGTATTGCAAACAGCCTTGAAAGATAGAGATAATATCTACTTTTGAAGCAAAGATATGAAAATTTCCCATTCAGTATGATAATTTAAAAAAATTCCTTCTGAACCAAAATACCTGCAATCTTAGTACCTATTTAAAAAGACCTGTGTCCTCTAAACTTAGGACTCCTCCCATACAATGTGCTGCATGTACAGTTGTCAGCTAGCTCTCTTCGTGCTGCTCTGTAGGAACTGGGGCTCAGAGAGCCAATGCAAAAATGCCAATATCCCAGCTACTGCTCTTGCTATGAGTAATAAACTGGCCTTCATCTCTGACTCAGGAAACTGTGGCTGACTACCTTGAAAACCTGTAAAAAGTGTAAAAATCTCAGACCTTTACAATAACTAACAGTAAAATCCATGTAAAAGAATGATCATAGCTATACCAGTTAAAGACCAAACTCTGGAAACAACGTACCTATCAAAAGGAGAACAGACTTAAAACTAGACTATACAACATAGAGTGTTGTAATGCAGTGGCTAAAAAATATTAAAGAACTGACAAACTCAACAATACGGATGAATCTCAAATACAACATGTTGTATAACAGAAATCAGAAACAAAAGAATACATACAATATGATTCTATTTACATAGCATACAAGAATCTATCAATATCAAAACTATGAAGAACCTTGGAAATGAGAAAAATCTGAAAAAATATCACAGCCAAAAGAGTCTAAGGAAACATAACAACTAACTGTAATATGACATAACAGATGAGATTCTGGAACAGATATAGACATAGGTAAAAACCAAGGATATCTCACTGTAGAAACTAAGGATATCAACAACTTTGGATATGAAGATGTTACCACTCTAGTGGCAGAAAGTAAGGAGGAACTAAAGAGCCTCTTGATGAAGGTGAAAGCAGAGAGAGAAGGCTGGCTTAACTCTCATCATTAAAAACACTAAGATCATGGCATCTGGTCGATCTGTTTCATGGCAAACAGAAGGGGAAAAAGAGGAAACAGTAACAGATTTTATTTTCTTGGGCTCTAAAATCACTGCAAAAAGTGAATACAGCCACAAAATTTTTTAAAAAAAAAAGCTCCTGCCTCTTGAAAGGAAAGCTACAACAAACCTAGACAGCATATTAGAAAGCAAAGACATAATTTTGCTGACAAAGATCTGTATAGTCAAAGCTATGGTTTTTCCAGTAGTTATGCAAAGATGGGCTCGATAAAGGACAGAAATGGTATGGATCTAACAGAAGCAGAAGATATTAAGAAGAGGTGGCAAGAATACCCAGAAGAACTGTACAAAAAAATATCTTCATGACCCAGATAATCATGATGATGTGATCACTAATCTAGAGCCAGACATCTTGGAGTGTGAAGTCAAGTGGGCCTTAGAAAGCATCACTATGAACAAAGCTAGTGGAGGTGATGGAATTTTAGTTGAGCTGTTTCAAATCCTGAAAGATGATGCTGTGAAAGTGCTGCATTCAACATGCCAGCAAATTTGGAAAACTCAGCAGTGGCCACATGACTGGAAAAGGTCAGTTTTCATTCCAATTCCAAAGAAAGGCAATGCCAAAGAATGCTCAAACTACAACACAATTGCACTCATCTCACATGCTAGTAAAGTAATGCTCAAAATTCTCCAAGCCAGGCTTCAGCAATATGTGAACTGTGAACTCCCTGATGTTCAAGCTGGTTTTAGAAAAGGCAGAGGAACCAGAGATCAAATTGCCAACATCCGCTGGATCATGGAAAAAGCAAGAGAGTTCCAGAAAAACATCTATTTCTGCTTTATTGACTATGCCAAAGCCTTTGACTGTGTGGATCACAAGAAACTGTGGAAAATTCTGAAAGAGATGGGAATACCAGACCACCTAACCTGCCTCTTGAGAAATCTGTATGCAGGTCAGGAAGCAACAGTTAGAACTGGACATGGAACAACAGACTGGTTCCAAATAGGAAAAGGAGTACGTCAAGGCTGTATATTGTCTCCCTGCTTATTTAACTTATATGCAGAGTACATCATGAGAAACGCTGGACTGGAAGAAACACAAGCTGGAATCAAGATTGCCGGGAGAAATATCAATAACCTCAGATATGCTGATGACACCACCCTTATGGCAGAAAGTGAGGAGGAGCTAAAAAGCCTCTTGATGAAAGTGAAGGAGGAGAGCGAAAAAGTTGGCTTAAAGCTCAACATTCAGAAAACGAAGATCATGGCATCTGGTCCCATCACTTCATGGGAAATAGATGGGGAAACAGTGGAAACAGTGTCAGACTTTATTTTTTGGGGCTCCAAAATCACTGCAGATGGTGACTGCAGCCATGAAATTAGAAGACACTTACTCCTTGGAAGAAAAGTTATGACCAAACTAGATAGTATATTCAAAATCAGAGACATTACTTTGCCGTCTAAGGTCCGTCTAGTTAAGGCTATGGTTTTTCCTGTGGTCATGTATGGATGTGAGAGTTGGACTGTGAAAACGGCTGAGGGCCGAAGAATTGATGCTTTGAACTGTGGTGTTGGAAAAGACTCTTGAGAGTCCCTTGGACTGCAAAGAGATCCAACCAGTCCATTCTGAAGGAGATCAACCCTGGGATTTCTTTGGAAGGAATGATGCTAAAGCTGAAACTGCAGTACTTTGGCCACCTCATGTGAAGAGTTGACTCATTGGAAAAGACTCTGATGCTGGGAGGGATTGGGGGCAGGAGAAGAAGGGGACGACCGAGGATGAGATGGCTGGATGGCATCACGGACTCGATGGACATGACTCTGAGTGAACTCCGGGAGATGGTGATGGACAGGGAGGCCTGGCATCTTGCGATTCATGGGGTCGCAAGGAGTCGGACACGACTGAGCGACTGAACTGAACTGATGTACAGATGTTAGAGTCAGATCATAAAGAAGGTTGCACACCAAAGAATTGATGCTTTTGAACTGTGGTGCTAGAGAACACTTTTGGGAATCCCTTGGACAGCAAGGAGATCAAACCAGTCAATTCTAAAGGAAATCAACCCTAAATATTCATTGGAAGGACTGATGCTGAATTGAAGCTCCAATACTTTGGCCACTTGATGCTAAGGGCCAACTCAATAGAAAAGACTCTAATGCTGGAAAAATGGTGAGACAAGGGGATGACAAAGGATAAGATGGTTGGATGACATCACTGACTCTAGGGACATAAGTTTCAGCAAACTCTTGGAGATGGTGAAGGACAGGAAGCCTGGCATGCTACAATTCATGGGGTTGCAAAGAGTCAGACATAACTTAGCGATTGAACAATAACAACAAAAGGATATCTCGATAAACTATGGACTTTAGTTAATAATAATATGTCAATATTGCATCAGTTGTGAGAAATATTCCAAATTAAGTAATTATTGGGGAAATTGTATATGGAAATGAGTATGGGAACTCTGCACTATCCTCACAACTTTTCTGCAAATCTAAAACGATTCTAAATAAAACATTTTTTTAGAGTAATAAATGACTCAGTATCCTTACAGAAAGAGAGAGGGTGCAAGCTGACTTCTGAGGCACATAACTATGATATGTTTGAAAGTTTTTTCAATTTTCCATACTTTCAGTAATTATGTTGTTTATCTCTCACAGTATCTATTAGTCTTTAATCAAATTTTCAAGGCTTCTATGGACATAATCAGTATCTAATTAAATTATATGTAGTAGTAAGTCATCCATGGGTCATTTGTCATTAGCAACTCTTCATTATTGGTGTTTAGACACTATTTCATACTGTGTTTCCTACTATAAAATAAAAGAAACCAACTGGCTTCATTATAGTTATCAAGATTGTGTCGTAACAAGAACCAGAGTTCTCCATACATCACGTAGAATTATGATTTTAATTGATTCATACTTCTTCCTAAGATTTAAAATAAAAATTACTTGATATTAATGTCTCATAGTTAAAATATTATTCCAGCACACAGGAACACTAGGCCATGGAAACAGTAATTTATAAACTGGGAACATGTTTTTATAAAAGTTTTAATATTATCATTGCTTATTTTGAAAACAAACTCTCACATAAGTCGGGTTCCAAATTATTAAATGTATAGACTGGCAGACACCAGCCAGTTGTCATTTATGTAACAATTTTGTCAAAATATGAACATTACTAAAGAGTTTCTTATCTATTCCATTGGCCTATGAGGAATGGACATTTCAATTAATTAAATGGAGAAGTAGAGAAACAAGAGTGACACTGAGAGGACATAGGTCAAGTCTAGCACAATTTGAGATCACAAGCCAAATGGGATGATTCATTCTATACTACCGAAATAATGACTATTTCTTTAAGTAAAATATTTACAGAAATATTATAGATAAGAAACCTGAATGTCAAATCTGAGTATAAATTCAAGTAAGATCATGATCATGCCATGTCACTGAATGTTTAAAATTAAAACTTGGAAGATTAAGTATTAATACAAACATTGCTGAGAAACCTCAATAATTTAAAAATAAATTTAGTATTAGCCATTATCATTGGTTCATTAGTTATTCAATTACCTATGTCAAATGAAAATCATAAACAGACTAAAATGTTAACAACTTTTTAAATTGCGTTTTTAATCCAAATGTCTCATTAATCCTTTTGATAATTTTTTGAGTCAGGAATGAAAGTATATACCTTAGTATATCTTTTCTTTACAAGAACTCACCAAAACAGAACTAAATTTTCTTCTTTATTTAATAAAATGTATAAACATTCTTAAACTTCCAAAAATGGTATGAACACAAACCTGGAAATAAAATTTTAATCTGATTTCCACTAAAAGGAAGATATAGTTGCATTTGGTTTGTCTAGTCTTCTGCAAGTTAATAATTTATAATCATATCAAAAATTTGTTTTTCTATTTCCAAAGAAATATTCGTTTAATATAGTTTGCTGAAAAGAGATCACTAAATCAATGTGTAGCTTGAATGTCCATTCTAAATATTAGATGCTGCAACAGAATTTTCTGTAGTTAGACTAGGGAAAGAGAAAGAGATATTTGATGAATATGAGTTTTCCAGATCGCTAGGGATTATTTTTTTCTTTATCTTTTATTGTGTATCATTTACCTTAACATCTATTATAGAAATACAAACAGGTATCCAACAAAATATAATGAAGTCTGTAGATAGAAAATTACATTGCAGTAATTGTTCTAGAGATGTTAGCAGACACACCAATAACTATTTTTGTTAATCCTATGAGACCCATAAAGGGCAGCCTTTGTTTAATGGCAAGTTTTGACATTTATTACCTTGCTTCTAAAAATTTTTATCCTGTTCAGTTTACGAAGTCATAAGTGCATCACCTTCCTTGAATATTGCATTATCACTGATATTCTAGCATGTTTTTAATTCCTCTGCTCTAAATGCACAGGGTTTTAATACAATGTCCTTGAATAATAAACAGAATATTTGTGTCTGTATAGCTAGTGTTTCTAATAATGGCAGAAAGCTCTTCTGTTTAATGGGAAATAAGCTAAAGGCTTAAAATTTTAAATGAAAAATTGAAGTATGCATATGTATAATCCCTCAGTATTCAGGTGTTCATGTGTGGGAGATTTTGATTTGATTCGTGTGTATAACTGAGTGGTGGGAAAACATGTAAATATATCATCTACATCAGACTCTACTGGCTACTAAAATAATCAATGTGATTTTTTTCTGGTTATAGTATACCAGTTTGTTTTACTTTGTGAAAATATTTCCCTTTTTGGATGAAAAGAGACCTTTCAAATAGTTACTGAAACAACTATATATATTATATTTTTTAAACATAACTTCACAGTTTTACTATCTTAATTTTACTTTAAAAAAAGATGAAGGTTAGAACAAGATGACTTGGCTTTCCCTCTTCTTGCCCCTTCCAGTTAAAAATTTATATATCTATTAATGGCCAGTAAATCTCAGAACAATTCTTTTTGAAGTCTGACCTTCTTCTAGAAAATCTGCTTAGCATGACAACCATAGTTGTTCTCTCTGTCATTAGACTTCTTTTTTAGGGCACAGAAGAAATCATTGCACTTTTGGTCCCATGTCATGTTATGAGTCTGGTAACTTGCCATACTTGAACTGAATATTTGGAGTGTTTTAGGAACGTTCACTATGTTTCCAAGAGAAATGCTGGCATCAAAAGTTATTGGCGTCAAGAAATACTGGCATCAAGAGCCAACTCATTAGAAAAGACCCTGATGCTGGGAAAGATTGAGAGCAGGAGGAGAGGGACACAGGATGAGATGGTTGGATGCCATCATTGACTCAATGGACATGAGTTTGAGCAAACTCGGGGAGACAGTGAAGGACAGGGAAGACGGGCATGTTGCAGTCCATGGGGTCACAAAGAGTCGGACAAAACAGCAACTGAACAACAATAAATCTAGGAGGGGAGTGAATGTAGAAACAAGGGAGGAACAAAGGAGAAACAATAGTTCAGACTTGGGGCAGGAACCTGCTTCCTCTTCAAGGGGTACACAAAGCAATACCTTTGAGTTCTGCAGAAACTAGTGGCTTCTAGGTGGCACTAGTGTTAAAGAGTGTGTGTAAGCTAAGTCACTTCAGTCGGTGTCTGACTCTTTGCGCCCATATGAATTGTAGCCCGCCAAGTTACCCTGTCTGTGGGGATTCTCCAGGCAAGAATGCTGGAGTGGGTTTCCCTGCCCTCCTCCAGGGGACCTTCCTGACCCAGGGATTGAACCCATGTCTCTTACATCTCCTGCACTAGCAGGTGGGTTCTTTACCCCTAGCAACACCTGGGAAGCACTGCGGTAAGGAATCCTCCTGCAATACAGGAGACACAGGAGATGCAACTCTGATACTTGGGTCAGGAAGATCCCCAGGAGGAGGAAATGGCAACCCACTCCAGTATTCTTTCCTGGAAAATTCCATGGACAAAGGAGCCTGGTGGGCTACATTCCCTGGACTCACAAAGAGTTTGACACAACTGAAGCAGAAACTAAGGCCCCCACCCAGGCGAAGGATGGTAACTTAAGGCAACAGACAGGACTCCTGCAACACTGCCCAGTCACCCCAGTCCCGACCAATCAGAAGACCAAGCACCCTATAGCCCTCACACCAAATTTGACCTGTAAAATCTTCTCTCTGAAAATCATCAGGAGTTTGGGGGGTTTGATCAAATATCGCTGGGGCTTCCCAGGTGGCGCTAAGTAGTAAAGAACCCACCTGCCAATGCAGGACATGTAAGAGATGTGGGCTTGTTCTCTGGGTTGGGAAGAGCCCCTGGAGAAGGGAATGGGTACTCACTACAGTATTCTTTCCTGAAGAATTCCATGGAAAGAAGAGCCTGGCAGGCTCCAGTCCATGGGGTCGCAGAGTCAGATATGACTGAATGACTCACTTTCATTGTGCACCAGACACACAAACACGTTCAGAAACAATAAGAGTTTGGAAAGGAAGCCAAAGCCAAAATAGTAGAGACTAAATAAAGTTCATTTTTCTGCACATTCAAAAAACATTAGGTTGAAGTCTCTTGACATAGTTTTTGCATTCAATCAGATTGCTTCAATTTGAAATTGTTTTTTAGTTTCTAAGTTATATCCTATTGTGACCCCATGGACTGGAGCCTGCCAAGCTCATGTGTCCATGGGATTTTATAGACAAGAATACTGGTGTGGTAGTAGTAAAGAACCCACCTGCCAATGCAGGACATGTAAGAGATGTGGGCTTGTTCTCTGGGTTGGGAAGAGCCCCTGGAGAAGGGAATGGGTACTCACTACAGTATTCTTTCCTGAAGAATTCCATGGAAAGAAGAGCCTGGCAGGCTCCAGTCCATGGGGTCGCAGAGTCAGATATGACTGAATGACTCACTTTCATTGTGCACCAGACACACAAACACGTTCAGAAACAATAAGAGTTTGGAAAGGAAGCCAAAGCCAAAATAGTAGAGACTAAATAAAGTTCATTTTTCTGCACATTCAAAAAACATTAGGTTGAAGTCTCTTGACATAGTTTTTGCATTCAATCAGATTGCTTCAATTTGAAATTGTTTTTTAGTTTCTAAGTTATATCCTATTGTGACCCCATGGACTGGAGCCTGCCAAGCTCATGTGTCCATGGGATTTTATAGACAAGAATACTGGTGTGGGTTGCCATTTCCTTCTCCAAGAGATGTCCCTAACCTGGGGACTGAATTTCTCCTCTATTGCAGGCAGATTCTTTACTACTGAGCTGCTAGGGTAATTTAAAATTAATTTAGGTCAATTTAGTTGGCAAAGTGTGACAGTATAAGACTTCATTTATAGTAACTAAGATTTAAATATTCTTTTTATTTTAAGGAACTTTATAAACTCTGATTTTCAATATTATTTGATATAATATTTTGAAATGTTATATAGAAGAGAGAAATGTAGTTAATCAATTGATTGCTCAAATCATTTAAAAATCCAGTTACTAATACACCAAAATTTTATTGAACACCTGAATGTGCTAGACAATATTCTAAGAGGGGGAAGAGAACTGTGAATTAACTTGTCAAATATCCCTACCTAAATGGATTTTAGATTCTAAAGAAACAGAAAATAAAATGATTACTGTAATTCCATTTTTATCAGAGTTTTCTATGTTTGTTTATCTTCTCTGCAACATTTAATTATAGTTTTAAGTTTTAAAAATTGTTAATCAACACACTCAAGTAAATAAGTTCCACAGCAAAGTCCTGTGACCATTAGAAGAGATTCAGTTATGATTAAACACTTCTTAAAATCTAAAATGGCTCAGAAATCAAAGCTTAAAAAAATTAGTAGAAGTTTTAAATTTTTTAAACTTTGTACTTTTAAATTTTGCAGAGAGTTATCTGTACATGTTAGTAGATACCTATGTTTTTGGCCAACTGGGATTTGACTTTTTTTTTTTTTTTTTTTGGGTGTGGTGCAAGGAATTTTGTTCCATATTTTATCTAAAAACAAAAATAATTTACTTCAAAAACTAAAGTTAAACATATAACCAAAAAAATGAATCAATATTAGAGGGAACACATTTTCAAAAGATAAATAGATCATTCTCTTTATCTTTTTGGCAGGAATACAGTTTTCCATATTTATATGCATCCAGTTGCAAACTATCTGACTTTAGTTACAATGTGACGTGCCTAAATTAAAATTTCTTTGCTTTTATCACTAAAAGTAATATACCTATATTGCTTAGAAAGGTTGTTCTCAATTCCTATAGGCAACAAAATAAACATGCAAGGCATCACAGGACAAAATAACTCAAACTGGCTTTATTAGCCTCACAGTCTATTCACAAACATAAATAAGGCAAATTCACTGTTAAATTATAGATAATCTGCTTAAGTTTCTACTAATTCTTTTCAAAGGAGAAGTAAACACTCATGTAAAAGGGCCATAAAAATAGTCAATCAAGTCATAACTACTGGTAGCTGGTTTTCCTATGTAGGTTTTAAATAATTTTGAGTTTATTGTATATCCTTAATTTGTTAAGTAGCCATTAAAATACGTTTAAATATTTAGGCATACCCTGGGTCCCCTTTGTTATTTTATTTTGTTTTCTCTGCATTTGCAATGGACATAGCATGTTATAATTTTCAATATCCATGATAACCTCATCAAATATCTTTACAATTAAGGAGTTTTTTATAATTAAGGAATTTTAATTCATTAGTAACAGCATTTTAATGTGTGTTCAATCACAGGAAGAATTCATGTGAATGAAACCATTCTCTACAGTGTAGCATACACAGAATTGCATTTTAGTCTTTGGCTATATGGTAAAGAATCTGCCTGCAATACAGGAGACCCAGGTTCCATCCCACGGTCCATAAGATCCACTGGAGAAGAAAATGGCAACCCGCTCCAGTATTCTTGCGAGAATCACATGGACAAAGGAGCCTGGTAGGCTACAGTCCATGGGGTCACAATAGTCAGACACAACTTAGTGACTAAACTACCACCATACATAAGAATGGCCTTTGAGCTTCAAAAATATCAAGGAAAAATACAAAATTCACTGTTTTCTATTTTAATGGCAAAAGCATGAAGATTACAATTAGTTTCCCTGATTTATATAGCTTAGAAAAAGTTCTATGTATGTGGAAAAAGTAATACTTAAAGCCATATTTTCCTTTGGAAAGAGATAATCTGTACAGTTAATGATTGCTATGGGGAGATTGTTTATGTCCCTCCAAATATTATTTTGAAACCCTAATCCTTGAAGATGATAGTATAAGGAGAGTTAATGCTTAGGTCACGAGGGTAGAGCCTTCATGAATGGGATTGAAGTGAAGTGAACTGAAGTGAAGCCGCTCAGTCATGTCCTACTCTTTGCGACCTCATGGACTGTAGCCTACAAGGCTCCTCTGTCCATGGAATTTTCCAGGCAAGAGTACTGGAGTGGGTTGCCATTTCCTTCTCCAGGGGATCTTCCTGAGCCAGGGATGGAACCTGGGTCTCCCGCATTGCAGGCAGATGCTTTACTGTCTGAGCCACCAGGTTAATTCCATGAATGGGATTAACACCTTATAATAGAGGCTCCAGAGAGATCTCTCTTTCTATGGTATAAAGACTTAAGAAGGTACAGGGTATGAATCAAAATAGGTACTTTCATTAGAAGGTGATCATACTGGAACCTTGATTTTGAACTTTCCAGCCTCCAGAACAATAAGCTATAAAATTTTGTTGTTTATGAACCTCTTAGTCTGTGGTATTTTGTTATAGCAGGCTGAACAGACTAAGACAATGATATAGACATGTGGCAGAATATAAAAATTCCAATATGAAAATTTACCAATTATATATATATATATATTTCACCTCATTACCTCATTAAAATAAAATTAAAAAATTCCCTATACCCTCAGGATATTCTGGAGATTAAAGCATCCACAATCTTTAAGAAAGTGGTTCTAGTTTTTCACTTGCAATAATTTTAGCTATAAAATTTTTTTAATTGTAAGCAGTCCTTGAAAACTGTAAGCTGTTCCAGAAGAGAGGCTGCCAATAACTTATTTTCTTGAAGACCTTACAATTAGCCAGATAAATAATTTTACCAAAAGACCACTGGAAAAATAAATCTGAAAACAAGAAGCTTACAGAAGAGATTGCTGCTGATCACCTGGCTTCCATAGATATAATAGAGTCAGTGCCCAAGGCCTAAAAAGTTAGTCACACATCAGTATGTGTAAAGGGTGTTTACTTACAATCAACTTCCACCTCCAATTTTCTGACAAAAATGACAGTTACCTACATCACAAGACAGTTGGCATCTGTGGACAAATATGATGACTGTGCTATCTACAAGCCACCTCTACCTCCTTCTCTGTCCCCTGATTCCCCTGCAAAAAACAGAAAACACAAGCTGAGTAAGTGAAGAAGCAATTTAGGAAAAAACTCAAATACTTCTGAGACTTTCTGAATTAGAAGAATTGTTATGATGCCCAGTTTTAAACAGATTGCAGATAATATATCTGAATTGGCATAACATTGGAGAATTGGTACCAGTTTCACAATATCTTAAGAAATGGTTCTATGAAAACTAAACATAATATATGAATAAAATATTTACAAACACGTAATATTTACATTCTTTTGGTACTTTGGGTTGCCTTATTTTGGTCCCAATATCTGAGAGCTATGTAGGAGACAACGCTTTTCTTTTCACTCCATGTCTACTTAAACGCACAAATAAGGAAACTCACCGAACACTCCCAGTGAAAAGAATTTCAGCCATTTCTCATTGTTTTTACTTCTTTCTCTCCAAAAGAGGAGCATCTAATTAAGGGCATTACATTAATTAGGCTGCACATTTGATGGTGGTTACTTTGTCTTTAAGCCTGAAACATATTCCAACATGTCTTTATTGTGTTGACTTAAACGCTGCTTGTGAACATAATATTCTGTCTTGGGAAGTAATTTATTGAGAGTGTGCATAACTTAGATATTTCTAATGACTGACACTTATTATTCATGAGCCCATTAAGCAAATACTCAGGCAGTTTAGAACAGAAATTGACTAATACTCACAAAGTGTATCATATAATCCTCCCAATTAGTGAAAGCCTCCTCAAAGTGAAAGCAAATTTTATTTTACACATTCACAAATAATCCCACATGTTGGATACATTAAAAGTTCTATCTATTTATCTATGCTTGAAAGATTTTCTCACCTATCAAAAATGACTCCAAAACCTGATGATTATCAAACCATTGAATACTTGGATCATAAAAATTAAGAGGTAAATCAATTTGCATTGAAGTTCAGGATAACTTAAAAGGTAATTTCTTTATTCAGGTTTAATTAAAAGGGATCAATTGGAGCAGAACATCTAATTGTAACATACATTGTATTCAAAAGTTAAGGAACTCCAAATTTTGTGAGTTTTGTTTTTTTTTGTTTTTTTTTGTTTTTTTTTTTGCAGCATAGGTATAAATTACATANCTTGGATCATAAAAATTAAGAGGTAAATCAATTTGCATTGAAGTTCAGGATAACTTAAAAGGTAATTTCTTTATTCAGGTTTAATTAAAAGGGATCAATTGGAGCAGAACATCTAATTGTAACATACATTGTATTCAAAAGTTAAGGAACTCCAAATTTTGTGAGTTTTGTTGATTTTTTTTTTTTTTTTTTGCAGCATAGGTATAAATTACATAGAAACTTATCTTTGACTAGGCAGATTATGTCATCATTTCCAACCATATATGATCCTCAGGACTTGAATTAGTTGTATGGTCCCTGTATTTTTATAAAACTACTTATTCACAGGCAGATACGTGTCCTCTCAGGAGAACTTGGTGTTATTTCCATTTGTGACTCTATAGATCCTTCCAGCATAATGTTTTATAGTAAGGTAAGAAAATCTACGATGATGGAAACCAAATTTCTACACAGAGCAAAAGAGATGATATTACAATAAGAAGTCTCAGATGTAGTCTTTCCCTAAAATATCTTAATGAAAAGTTATGACAAAAGTCATAATCTTAATGGTCTTTATGAACTTGGGTGGGAGGAAAGGGAAAATTTATCAGACCTGTATTTTACCAGGTACACTAAGTTGTGTTGACTTGTTTTAAAACAGAGAACATAAAGGGAAAAGTGCAGAAGTAACTAGCATATGAACTTTATAATGACCAAGATCCTTATGTCTTTTCAACCTGCCAAAGAGTTGAAATTTCACTACTATAGTTTCAAGACTTAAATGTAATCTCTGTGGTTTCTCCAGAGTTGGTATCATTTGAGACTTACTCTTGGTTAGGAGGCATTCTATAATCTTCTGTGCATTCATGCTACTTAGCCATATTTACCACAGCAATTCATATTTCATGGGTCAGGTGTCATGGAGGGCTCATTAGATACATAGAAAAACAGGCAGATGCATAGAGAGATACACAGATCAGCACATAATTACACAGATTTTTATATTTGATATCCAGAGATTCAGAAAGCAATTAAAAAGGAAGGCATCAAGCCTTACACTTAGATTATTTTGAGGCAGACTCACATTAAAATTTCATTAATCACCTGATATCACCATGTCTGTCAAATCACAATTTGCCTAGAATTAGTATTAACTTTTACCCAGTGTTAAATAAACACTGAGGATATCTCAGTTTTCTTTTCCAAAGTGTAGCTGCCTATTAGAGATTCCATTTGTAAACTGCTGAGGAAAAGATTCACATGATGTACTTGTCATGTTATTTTGAGGGCTTGTTTAAAAAGCACTTGGGCTTTCTTTATTGAAAAGTATCAGGTCTGTGAATTGACATATTTGGAAATTGGGCAAAAGGCTGTAATTCTCTACTGCAGTTGCTCAAGCCAGGCAGGCCTATTTTCACGTTTAAATTTTGCTTTTTTCCAATGCAGCGCTTACTAATAATTTAGCAAGTTGCCTAACTATATCAGTCCTAGGACTATAGGACCAAAAACTTCCTCAGGTCATACTACTCTGATTTAAAAATATATTTATTATTTTATTATGGAAATCAAATTTCACATTTTATTATGAAAACAAAATTCACTTCGCAATCAGCCCTGAAATGCCCATAATTGGTCTGTGTCTCACTGTGAACCCAATATTCCCAAAGAAATCAGTGAACTCATTTATAGCATATCTCTTCATCACCCCTGGCCTATGAATATTGGTCTCTGCTTTTTAAAGTGTAGTTTATACTTTTATCAATATGTTTCTCATTGTTTAGCTAGAGCATATGACCATGGACCTTCTTATAATAAAGTTTCAAACTGTGTACATAGACTACATTTAACAATTCCATGGAAATAGTCTTATCTAAGAAGACAGTGGCAACTCACTCCAATACTCTTGCCTGGGAAATGCCATGGATGGAGGAGCCTAGTAGGCTGCAGTCCATGGGGTCACTAAGAGTCAGACACAACTGAGCAACTTCACTTTCACTTTTCACTTTCATGCATTGGAGAAGGAAATGGCAACCCAATCCAGTGTTCTTGCCTGGAGAATCCCAGGGACAGGGGAGTCGGTGGGCTGCCGTCTGTGGGGTCACACACATAGTTGGACATGACTGAAGTGACTTAGCAGCAGCAGCAGCAGCAGTCTTATCTAAATCTCTAAATTCTATCATGTACATTTGCCAAAATATTCTGATTGCTTGACTTAATTTTATCTATTATAAATCCAGATTTCTATCCATTAACCAAATGAAACAAGTGCAAATTCTTCCAGGCCCTCTTGCTGGCACACTGAATCCAGTATATCTTATAGATACGCCATGCTGATAAAATCACTTTAAAAAAGCTGGATGATTTTATATTTAGTTAAACATTCCCAGCATTTATATCCCCATGCAGTCTTATGATTTTAATTTTTATGTGTTTATCAAAATGCATTTTGCATTTTCAAGTTTACATTTTTTGTTCAAGGTTTAACAATATTATTACCCCTTCCACTTCACCCAGGTGGCACAAGTACAACTTTCCTTTAATTAGATGGACATTACAAAGAATAACCAATTTCAGTTACAAAGAGAATTGTCCATTTCTTTCAAAATATCAACCTCTTCACACTTTGAAGGGAAGGTCATATCAAATGAAGAAAGAAAGTCTGCTTCAGATGCCAAGTAAGATTCAGTAAAGTTTGAGGGCTCAGGACTTAAATTATCAATATCTCAATTCTATCTGCTGCTCATTTTTATGCCAATCAATATGATCACATCATATTACTAACTTGAAGAGGATTTAAATGTCTTTGAAAGTCAATAAGGGAAAGATTTGAAATGTGAGTTTGATTTCAGTTTGCTAAAGAAATGTGGCTTCAAGGGGTAAATGTACAGCATAGTAACATAAAGTGTCTGTCAGTACACAATTTGAGACAAGATTCTGGAAACTTAGACCTGTATTTCCATTTGTTTAAGCTCTATACAGTTTCTAGAAGAGGGAAAAAAAAATAAAGACCTCCACATTTAATGCAATTTATTTTAACCATCATGTACCTTACAGTAACAGTTCCTCAGTTCAGTTCAGTCACTCAGTCATGTCCGACCCTTTGCAACCCCATGGAACACAGCACGCCAGGCCTCCCTGTCCATCACGAACACCCAGAATCCACCCAGAACCATGTCCATTGAGTCAATGAAGCCATCCAGCCATCTAATCCTTTGTCGTCCCCTTCTCCTTCTGCCCTCAATCTTTCCCAGCATCAGGGTCTTTTCAAACGAGTCAGCTCTTGACACCAGGTGGCCAAAGTATTGGAGTTTCAGCCTTAATATCAGTCCTTCCAATGAAAACCCAGGACTGATCTCCTTTAGGATGGACTGGTTGGACTTCCTTGCACTCCAAGGGACTCTCAAGAGTCTTCTCCAACACCACAGTTCAAAAGCATCAATTCTTCACTGCTCAGCTTTCTTTATAGTCCAATTCTCACATCCATATATGACCCCTGGAAAAACCATAACCTTGACTAGACGCACCTTTATTGGCAAAGTAATGTCTCTGCTTTTGAATATGCTGTCTAGGTTGGTCATAACTTTCCTTCCAAGGAGCAAGCATCTTTTAATTTCATGTCTGCAATCACCATCTGCA
>SJYX01016888.1:42269-56788 GCA_006410675.1 Oreotragus oreotragus
CACATGGTCAAAGACATCATTCAGTTCAGTTCAGTCACTCAGTTATATCTGACTCTTTGTGACCCCATGGGCTGCAGCACACCAGAATTCCCTGTCCATCACCATCTCCTGGAGCTTGCTTCTAAATTCTGCTCAAACTCATGTCCATAGAGTTGATGATGCCACCCAACCACCTCATCCTCTGTCATCCCCTTCTACTCCCACCTTCATTTTTTCCCAGCATCAGGGTCTTTTCTAATGAGTCAGCCCTTCACATCAGTCAGCCAAAGTATTGGAGCTTCCGTTCAGCATGAGTCCTTCCAGTGAATATTCAGGACTGGTTTCCTTTAGGATGGACTGGTTTAATCTCCTTGCAGTACAAGGGTCTCTCAAGAGTCTCCTCCAACACCACAGTTCAAAAGCATCAGTTCTTCAGCACTTAGATTTTTTTATGGTCCAATTCTCACATCCATACATGACTACTGGGAAAACCTTAGCTTTGACCAGGCAGACCTTTGTTGGCAAAATGATGTCTCTGCTTTTTAATATGCTGCCTATGTGGGTCATACCTTTTGTTCCAAGGATCAAGTGTCTTTTGATTTCATGGCCTCCAGTCACCATCTGCAGTGATTTTGGAGCTGCCCAAAATAAATTCTGCCACTGTTCCCATTGTTTCCCCATTTATTTGCCATGAAGTGATGGGACCAGATGCCATAATCTTCATTTTTTGAATGTTGAGTTTTAAGCCAACTTTTTCACTCCCCTCTTTCACTTTTATCAAAAGGCTCTTTAGTTCCTCTTTGCTTTCTGCCTTTCAGTGGTGTTACCTGCATAGCTGAAGTTACTGATATTTCTCCTGGAAATCTTGATTCTAGCTTGGGCTTCATCCAGCCCAGCATTTCACATAATGTATTTTACATATAAGTTAAATAAGCAGGGTTACAATATACAGCCTTGATGTACTCCTTTCCCGATTTGGAATCAGTCTGTTGTTCCATGTCCAGTTCTAACTGTTTACTGCATAGCTGAAGTTACTGATATTTCTCCTGGAAATCTTGATTCTAGCTTGGGCTTCATCCAGCCCAGCATTTCACATAATGTATTTTACATATAAGTTAAATAAGCAGGGTTACAATATACAGCCTTGATGTACTCCTTTCCAGATTTGGAATCAGTCTGTTGTTCCATGTCCAGTTCTAACTGTTTCTTCTTGACCTGCATACAGATATCTCAGGGGGCAGGTCAGGTGGTCTAGTATTCCATCTGTTTAAGAATATTCCAGTTTGTTGTGATCCACACAGTCAAAGGCTTTGGTGTAGTCAATGAAACAGAAGTAGATGTTTTTCTGGAATTCTCTTGTTTTTTCTATGATCCAATGGATTTGGCAATTTGATTTCTGGTTCCTCTTCCTTTTCTAAATCCAGCTTGAACATCTGGAAGTCCTCGGTTCACATACTGTTGAAGCCTGGCTTGGGGGATTTTGAGCATTACTCTGCTAGTGTGTGTCTTGTGCCAANGGGATGATTTGGGAGAATAGCATTGAAATATGTATACTATCATGTAAGAAATGAATTGCCAGTCTATGTTCAATGCAGGATGCAGAATGCTTGGGGCTGGTGTATGGGGATGATCCGGAGGGATGATGTGGGGTGGGAGGTGGGAGGGGGGTTCATGTTTGGGAATTCGTGTACACCCGTGGCAGATTCATGTCAATGTATGCCAAAATCAATAGAGTACTGTAAAGTAAAATAAAGTAAAATGGAAGCTCTAAAAAACATAATAATAAAAATAAATGCATATAGTAATTTTGTAAAAAAAAAGAAAAGAAAAGAAATCACACAAAGTTATGTTTCCATATCACAATGGAATTAAACTAAAAATCAATAACATGCTATCTAGGTAATTACTAATTATTTGTAAATTAAATAACACTTGAAAATATCACATGGATGGAAGCAAAAGCCTCAAGAATTTTAGAAATATTCTAGTTAGATAAAATATTAAATTATTAATATTTGTGGGAAGCAGTAAAATCAGTTATCAGAGGGAAATTTATAGCATTAAATGCATATAATTAGAAAAGAAGAAAGACCTATATCAATAACTTACATTAGAAGAAAAAAAAAGAGCAATTTAAGGCTAAAGTAATCAAAGAAAGAAAGAAGAAAAGATAAAGATCAAAACAGAAAGCAATGAAAATGAAAACTGGATATGGTAATTCCAAAAAACTAAAAACAGGGTTTCTGAAAGGAAATCAAAACAATTGCCACACTTTTGCCAAGTTAAAGAAGAAAAAAAGGAAACACACACACACACACACACACACAAATCATCAGTATCAGAAATGAAAAGACCTTCACTATTGGTTTCATGAGACATTGAAAAACTTCAAAAGGAATATTATGAACACCTCTAGCTCTGCAAATTTCTAATCTAGATGAAACAGACTGACTCTTTGAAAGATGCTGACTACCAAAACTCACATAAGGAGAGACAATCTTAATAGGTCTATATATATTAAAGTTTTAATTAATAATTAATAACCTTTTAATAAAGAAAACACCAGGCCTGGAAAATTTGGTTAATTTTACCAAATATTTAAGGAAGAAATCATAACAATTCTCTATAATTTCTTCCAAAAAATAGAAGTAAAGGGAACATCTTCTAACCCATTTTATATAGGATAAAACTGAAGGCATTTTGCCAGGGTCAGTGGAGGGCTGAATGGGTCAAGGACAGATTTTTTAGGCTAGGGGAACTATTCCTTGTGAGACCTGTTGACCTGAAACAGATAGATTGCCAGATATTTCTCCAGCAAAGATGGATTTTTTTCAAAATCAGCAGAGAATTGCAGTCTGCCACCCTGGCATGTTCAGTTTCTCACTCAGCAAGGGAAGGAGAAAGCTTTTATAGGAAGAAAAAGGAAGTTGAAAAGACTGTAACAAGGAGTCCATGCCTTTTCATTGGCTGAGTCCTTGGCAGGGAAATCCAGGTGTTTTTCTTCTTCCATTTGGGTTCTGCTCTTGTTGCAGGGCATGAGTGCTCCTCCTTTTGGTCTCCCTTCTCTATTTAACTGAGGTTTCTACTTACTAACTGTTTACACACTAATGGTGGTTACATGACATGCCATATTTAGTCAAATATCCATAGAACTTCACAGCACAAAGAGTGACCCTTACTGTGTGCAAATATTTTGAAAAGAACATTTAGGTGGTAAAGGGTTGCCAGTATGGTATGTAGAAAACAATGTATTATATTATAAAAATGAATATAACTTCATGGAAAGATGTAGGGTAAAAAGATGCTAACCTAAGTAAATTTTTGAATTGAATGCAGTGTGTGAAACTAAAGACAAAAGAAACCATACATAATCATTGTATTCTAGATGGTAATTTTTTTCCAAGGCAGCATGAGTTAATAATTCTGGGACCTACTTACATGTAAATTGGAACTGAACAATTAAACCAATTGAAGATTGGTGAAATAAAGTTACTCACTACTGGAAGATGGATTTTACAAGAAAGGGAAGGAGGCTCTAATGAAGCACATGGTCAAAGACATCATTCAGTTCAGTTCAGTCACTCAGTTGTATCCGACTCTTTGTGACCCCATGGGCTGCAGCACACCAGAATTCCCTGTCCATCACCATCTCCTGGAGCTTGCTTCTAAATTCTGCTCAAACTCATGTCCATAGAGTTGATGATGCCATCCAACCACCTCATCCTCTATCATCCCCTTCTACTCCCACCTTCATTTTTTCCCAGCATCAGGGTCTTTTCTAATGAGTCAGCCCTTCACAGCAGTCAGCCAAAGTATTGGAGCTTCCATTCAGCATGAGTCCTTCCAGTGAATATTCAGGACTGGTTTCCTTTAGGATGGACTGGTTTAATCTCCTTGCAGTACAACGGTCTCTCAAGAGTCTTCTCCAACACCACAGTTCAAAAGCATCAATTCTTCAGCACTTAGATTTTTTTATGGTCCAATTCTCACATCCATACATGACTACTGGAAAATCCTTAGCTTCGACCAGACAGACCTTTGTTGGCAAAATGATGTCTCTGCTTTTTAATATGCTGTCTATGTGGGTCATACCTTTTGTTCCAAGGATCAAGTGTCTTTTGATTTCATGGCCTCCAGTCACCATCTGCAGTGATTTTGGAGCCCCCCAAAATAAATTCTGCCACTGTTCCCATTGTTTCCCCATCTATTTGCCATGAAGTGATGGGACCAGATGCCATAATCTTCATTTTTTGAATGTTGAGTTTTAAGCCAACTTTTTCACTCCCCTTTTTCACTTTCATCAAGAGGCTCTTTAGTTCCTCTTTGCTTTCTGCCTTTCAGTGGTGTTATCTGCATAGCTGAAGTTACTGATATTTCTCCTGGAAATCTTGATTCTAGCTTGGGCTTCATCCAGCCCAGCATTTCACATGATGTATTTTACATATAAGTTAAATAAGCAGGGTTACAATATACAGCCTTGATGTACTCCTTTCCCGATTTGGAATCAGTCTGTTGTTCCATGTCCAGTTCTAACTGTTTATTCTTGACCTGCATACAGATTTCTCAGGGGGCAGGTCAGGTGGTCTAGTATTTCCATCTGTTTAAGAATATTCCAGTTTGTTGTGATCCACACAGTCAAAGGCTTTGGTGTACTCAATGAAACAGAAGTAGATGTTTTTCTGGAATTCTCTTGTTTTTTCTATGATTCAATGGACTTGGCAATTTGATCTCTGGTTCCTCTTCCTTTTCTAAATCCAGCTTGAACATCTGGAAGTCCTCAGTTCACATACTGTTGAAGCCTGGCTTGGGGGATTTTGAGCATTACTCTGCTAGTGTGTGTCTTGTGCCAAGTACTTAGCTGCTCAGCATGTCCAACTCTTTGCAACGCCATAAGACTGTAGCCTGCCGGGCTCCTCTGTCCATGGGGATTCTCCAGGTGCAAATACTGGATTGGGTTGCCATTTCCTTCTCTAGAGGATCTTCCCAACCCAGGGATTAAACCCAGATATCCTACACTCCAGGCAGATTCTTTACTGTCTGAGCCACCAGGGAAGCTAGCGTGTCAGATGAATGCAACTGTGCAGTAGTCTGAACATTCTTTGGCATTGGCTTTCTTTGATATTGAAAGAAAAACTGACCTATTCCTCTCCTGTGGCCATTGCTGATCTTTCCAGATTAACAGCATCATTATGAACTCCTATTTAGCTTTACAGAGATACAGATTGTTACATACAGACATATATAGATATGCCTATATCTATATACATATATGGATAGTGTATATATATATATGTACATATATAGATAGCACACACATACATACAAACATACCGTGAAGATTAGTATGTACATGTCAGCTGAGACATCCTGAATTTTGTCTTCAAATATCATTCCCATAAAATAAATCAATGCACTTTAGTCAGATGGCTGATTTTGGACCCTGTCAGGAAATATACAAATGAATCTGGGTCATATTTAGTGCCAGAAAACAAGGAAATACTAAAACAAAAAAATAAAAACAAGAAAGCATAATTATAGGTGTATGTCAAACGGACATAGGAGTCAACGGAAGTATCTCCCAATGGCCAAAGAATAATCTGAGTAAAAACAAGTAATGTAGCTTAAAACCCAAAGTACAAAATGTATTTCTTGAGGCCATACTGATATAAATGAATGACTGAATAAATCCCTGAGTGAAGGAAAATAGATACATCTCTCAAGAAAAAATATTCAAATAAATTATGGAGATATTGGTCCTTAGTGAAGGGGAATATAGCCCACACTTCCTCATTAAGTGAAGTCTTCCTTCCATAGTGACTTCCTTCCAAAAAGTACATTTTGACAATAAAGAAACCTAACAAATCTCACCTAAAGAAAGCAAAAAAGGTGATCCCATTTCATATCAAAGTATTGGAGCTTCAGCATCAGTCCTTCAGGACTGACTTCCTTTAGGTTTGACTGGTTGGCTCTCCTTGCCATTAAAGGGTCTCTCAAAAGTCTTCTCTAGCACAATTCAAAAGCATCAGTTCTTCGGCACCCAGCCTGCTTTCTGGTCCAACTCTCACATCTATACATGACTACCAGAAAAACCATAGCTCTGACTATACAAACCTTTGTTGGCAAAGTGATGCCCCTGCTTATCTCAATACATCCATTCTTTTCTGGAGGAAATAGATTTACTAGTCTGCAGAATTTCATCCATGATAAACTTTCTACCACTGGTCTGAAAGACAGGAAACAGGTAAGTTCAGTACATTGCTTTTTTTGGAAAGTTGAATATTCATAAGTAAGTTTTTTTAGAGGAAAACATTTTAAAAATATTTTTTAAAGTATAAGAATATAGATTCTGTCTACTTTTTTGCTTGTATATACTCACATTTGTCTATCATTCAACCATTTCAGTCATTCAATAGTTATTTATTTCAATTATTTAGGAAAATATCAATCTATACTGTACAAGCAATACACTATATAATCCTGGCCCTGATTTATTCTCTATACTCTTTAAGTCAATTTCTTTAGTAAGGAAGCATGTGATCAGGCAGTAAAACTAACACAGACAATACTTTTATACAAATTAGGATACTAAACAGGGACTGACTCTAGTCTCCACTTCTGTGAACTAAGTCTAGAGGGGTGAGTCAAGGGCTAATATGGGGCTAATATGGGGGTTTATAGTACAAGCTCTAGGATCAGACAGTTTGGATTCTTGCTCCATCACTTGCCATATTTCTGATTTGGGAACAAAATATATCACCTGTGCTTGAGTCATCTCACCTATAAAATAGGGAAAATAGCAGTGACTATCATGAGACTGATACCCAGCCAATATACCAGTTTATCCTCACCAATTATTTACAGCCACTGTCCGTTCTGAGTGGGCCACATGTACATCAATTGAGATGCATTAATCTGATGTAGTAGTTGTAAATATTTTGAAAGTCACTTATTGCCTACATCATAGAATATTTGTGATTACCAAGTGAGTTAATTGCATGGAAGAATTGATTCAGTATCTGACTCAATGATTTTTCAGAAAATATATAATATTTTATTATTAATCTCAAGGAACTGGGTTTCTCTTGGGTATTAACTTGGAGAAAAGAATCCTTGGCTCCTGTGACATCAATGTGCTTGAGCCAAAATATTGTAGGTACCACATACTGAATAGAATGCACTTGAGAGCTGTCCTTGGTTTAAAGAACTGATAGTAATCATGGTGGTCAAGAGGAAAGGAGGCAAAAAACGCTTAGAGCTATTCTATGATGTTCTAAAGAGGTAGGGGGAGAGAGGGAGAGAGACCCTAAAATCTGTCTACAGAGAATCATTGAAGCAAGGAAAGATAAAAACACTCGGTATGAATACCCTGAAGGTGCACCTAAATGTACTTAGTAGGGGTTTCTCCATTGCTGAATATCTCTATAACCTCAGTGCTAAGAAGGTAACTAGATGTAATAAGCTTCAACTACATGCAGGGAAATATTAACTTTTGATAATTCAATACATTTTAAACTTATTTACTATGATTTATCAGAGAAGGCATGTTAGTTTATAATATATGAGGAAGAATTCCTTTTAAAAAATTGCATTTTTATATGGCGCTTATATATCTAAGTCTTAATTACCTGAAAATGTTAAAAACCTAACTTCCTGGTTGTTGTTGTTGTTTTCCCCTACAAATGAGATGTAACTGTTATGTTATCTTAAGTCTGATGCACTTTGTTTGAAAAGTTTGTACTGGTTTTCCAATTTCTAAATGAACCAACAGAGCACATCATATTGAAAAAAATATATATTGCAGGCCATTAGATGAATGGCATTTCTTATTCTGTGTTCATAGCATGCTAAAAATAAGTAAGAAATATTATCAATGGTTTGGTTATTAAGAATGTCATGACAACCTTAGCTCTGAGTTCCTTCTTGTTCAATTAAGTTATGTCCTGAGGGGTTCAGCTCTCCCACACTTCACCAAATAATCTCATTCTGTTTCCTTAGAGAGCAAAGATTAATCATTCAGAAACTTAATGAGCTGGAAAAACAAATACCAATAGAAAAAAGGTACCTGAACACTTTAAAGAAAATAAGTTAGTTTCCATGTGAAAAGTAAATTAGTTGATTTACAAATTTCTTCTTTTTCTCTTCTCTCTTTATAGTCTCTGTTTTTACTATCTTCATCAAAAGTATATCTCTTCAAAGGTAAAGTCCACTTATGAAAGCATTTTTTTTTTTTTTACTTTTGCTCATTTTCTACTTTACAATCTATTTTCCCACCACAAATATTTTTATGGTTTACACTTATTTTCTCTAGGTTACCATTCTAAATGTTTACTGAAGATTTGCTACTGAAAAACTCTGCAGTTAAGTTTTGAAAATCAATAGAAAAGTAAAAGAATAAAAAACAAAGATAAAGGAGGATTTATTTAATAACCCATAGAAAATATTTTTATTTTTGACATATTTTAAAATGTGGTTGCCATGCTGATAAATATGACATTTTAAGTTTGTTTTAACATTCAAATATTTTCAAATACACTATATTATCATGGAATTTTATTTAGAAATATATTTCATAATATGAACAATGTAAGAAAGCTTAATAATGTTACTTTAATTTTCAAAGAGGTCTACCGGACTTGAACTAAAATGTATATATCCTTTCTTTAAACAATGTCTGAAATTTTAAGTATTTAATGTATACTTAGTTAGTTAAGTCACTCAGTCATGTCCGACTCTTTGCGACCCCATGGACTGTAGCCCACCAGGCTCCTCCGTCCATGGGATTCTCCAGGCAAGAATACTGGAGTGGGTTGCCATTTCTTTCTCCAGGGGATCTTCCCGACCCAGGGATCGAACCCAGGTCTTCTGTATTAGAGGCAGATACTTTAACCTCTGAGCCACCAGGGAAGCCCAATGTATACTTATATGAACAGTAATATGAATTACTGTCAGTTAAAAAGTTTATGAAGACATGCTAAAAACAATCTATGCACATACATTAAATTTTAATTTATTTGAAAATACATTTTCCTTTATCTAAAATATGCTTTATTATACCATCATTCCTAAATAATTCCCATATTTCATCTTGATTACAGCTTAAATATGACTTACCCAAAACTTTCTCTGACTGCTTAAATCTGAAGCATCAGTTCAAGAATTGTGCTCCCATAATGCTTTAACCAACCTTACCATTGATGTATTAGTTATATCTTTTAGCACACAGATAGTGACACTAAATTTTCTAGTCAATATATGGATATAAGATGCAATTAAAAATTTTCTAACTTGCCTTAAACTTGAAGGTCTGTACTTACTTCGGCATGTTGAGGAAATCATAGGACTTTGAGAAAAATAACTTATCTAAATAAAGCTAGCCTTTGTACATCACGTTAAAGGGCCTGGATTTAATCTGTAGAGTTTATGGAATTATTTAAAGAAATTTAAGCAAGAATGGGACAGAATATTTTTGGTGTGGAGAGACTTCTCTGATGGTGCAATTGAAAGCAGCATTTCCCCCCTTTTCTGTTGTCATTTCTGTTTCCCTTTATCCTTAAAAGAACCAAATCACAGGAATAAGATCACTAAGCAATTGAAGCTAACTCCTGATTTACGCTCTCCTGAATGCACACCATGCCTTGATTCTTTTCCTAGATAAAAAAGAAGTAAGAATGCAGAAATAAGTAGTTAAAAAATGACTAGCTCTCTACCCCCAACAATCCCCTGAGCAATCCTGCAAGCAGATCACTCGAGCAACATCTATAGAGAATGTGTCAGTCTGCACATTTTGGAGAGGATACAGAACCAAACCTCCTGACTTGATGATTAGCTGAGGTTATCCCCCCATCCCTCATTTTTTCCCTGTAAAAACTGTCATGACTGAGCATAAACTTTGAAGTTGGTCTCCACACAGGAGACCATCATCTCCTCAGATTGCCAGCTTTTCTGATTGCAGCTCCTTTTCCTTCTATGGACATTTGCCTCTCGAATTATTAGCTTATGAGCAGTGAGGAGCTGAACCTGGGTTCTCTGGCACTATGAAATAGAATGGGGTTGACACGTAAGATGACAACACCAGAAGCATGGTGACCAACAGATTAGAGATTATAAATTCCTAAATAAGATGACTGAAATAAGGACTGAAGAAAAGTGTGTGTGTGTGTGTGTGTGTGTGTGTGTGCTTTGTCGCTCAGTCTGTCTGACTCTTTGTGATCCCACGGACTGTAGCCCACCAGGGTCCTCTGTCCATGGGGATTTTCCAGGCAAGAATACTGGAGTGGGTTGCCATGCCCTCCTCCGGGGGATCTTCCCAACCAAGGGATCAAACCCAGGTGCCCCACATTGCAGGCAGATTCTTTACCTTCTGAGCCACCAGAAGAGGTGGCTGAGAAACACCTTGAAGAAAAGTGACAGAGAACAAAAATATATCAGAGATGAAAATGCTAGGTAATTGATAATTAACCATATATGAAAAGTAAGAGAGAAAAAAACTCAACACTGACAACTTCCTCAAATAAATTAACAAAATAAAGATTCCTCACACGTTGTAGATTGTTTTTGCTTCCTGTGTGAGTGTGTGACTGTGGCAGGGAGTGATATTAAGAGAGTAGAGAGATTTTTCCACCTTTTATAGTACATAATATATAATGAAATATAAGATTTTCCCCATTATTCTTCATACTTCTATTTTTATTTTTCTATTTTATTTAAACTGTAATATTTGTCTTAAAAACATTGAAGTTGGAGACATATAAATCTGTTGATTAAAGAGGAAATTAGAAAACACATAGCATGCGAGGCTCTTGAATCATTTTTTTCTAAATCATTACCATCATTTTGAATTCTTTAACTTCTATTTAAAAATATAACAGCTGTTATCTGGATGTGGCATTTATATATCTATAAATAAGTTGCCCATTACTTATAAATAAGTGGAAATAGAAATTAATTGTAAGCATTAAATTTTAATTTTCATAAGTGCATATTCTACTTATTTTAAATAAGTAGAAAATAGCAGTATTTGTGAAATACTTGAAAATAGCAGTATTTGTGAAATAAAATATGAAATAAATTACAAAATAAAATGAATAAATTCATTTATCATCTCTCTCATTTTTATAGATCTAAATATTTCTTCTGCTTCCTCTGTGTCAAATTTCAAATGTCTTTAAAAGAAAAACAGAAATGACTTTTGATATTTAATGATTCTTTAGAATAGAAAGTCCTTCCCAATCTCAGTGCAACTAGTCATCAAGACAAGCTGGCTGATGAATAGTAGGACAGACCAGGAAGCTGTCACTGTGAGAATTACAAATACATTTCCTGTCACAAGTTCACAAAATTTACATGAAATCAGGTAGAAATAACTATCACAAGCGAATATTATTTTGTGAAAATCCTATTGAAAAGGCTAAACGGTTATGGGTATCCCCACTTCATTGCCTAAGGATCAGTTGTTTTTCCTGACTCCAAATTCTTCCTTCAGTTTTTCTGTGGATGAGCATCTGCTGTTATGCAGAACTTCACCCCAAAGTCACTTCTTTACAGAGAATTTTCCTGAGCACACTATCTGAAGAGTCCCACATCTGCTCTACCTCCAGCGCTTTCTCATTAAGCTTCCTTTTTTTTTTTTTTNTGTCACAAGTTCACAAAATTTACATGAAATCAGGTAGAAATAACTATCACAAGCGAATATTATTTTGTGAAAATCCTATGGAAAAGGTTAAATGGTTATGGGTATCCCCACTTCATTGC
Source organism: Oreotragus oreotragus (assembly GCA_006410675.1). Lineage (NCBI taxonomy): Eukaryota > Metazoa > Chordata > Mammalia > Artiodactyla > Bovidae > Oreotragus > Oreotragus oreotragus. The sequence goes on from SJYX01016888.1 coordinate 54,000, forward strand.
CTAAGGATCAGTTGTTTTTCCTGACTCCAAATTCTTCCTTCAATTTTTCTGTGGATGAGCATCTGCTGTTATGCAGAACTTCACCCCAAAGTCACTTCTTCACAGAGAATTTTCCTGAGCACACTATCTGAAGAGTCCCACATCTGCTCTACCTCCAGCGCTTTCTCATTAAGCTTCCTTTTTTTTTTTTTTTTTCTTGATGTTCCTTTCTTTGGAAACAAAAAGTTTAATGTCTCTATCTTACCACTGGGAAGGAGCCCCATAGAGGCAGGAAGGTTCCTGACTTACTCAGTTATGACCTCCAGACTTACATCTTTTTTTAGAAAAGGGGCTTAAAAATAGTTATAAAAATAAACTAATAAATTCTTACCATAGAATATTGTTAAAGGATATTATATATTTTCATTCTTATATCAGGGTTAATTAATATTGATATCATTTTTGGATTACAATTACACAATGTATGTTCCAAACGTTAGCCCCTTAGCCAAACTATGCTCAAGGGTAATTTTTAAGAAATTTGATTGTATCTTCACCTCTTGTTCTTGGCTGTCCACCAGCTTTCAATCTCATCTGTCAATTTTCCTTATTTTTTGACTTTATATCTCACTCATCAGCTTCTGGTGCCAATATTATAAAATGGTTCTTGAAAATCAAGTTAGTACATGATGTTTGTTGCATACCTATTTTTGGTCCATGATGTAAAGGCCATATAAAATGCCAAGAAACAAGTAAAACTATGTTATGCTTTCCTAGAAGGGTCACCGGGATTTTAGTAGACTATCTATGTAAATGTGTTACCTACCAATATGGTTAAAAGGCAATTCAAAGGTCATTAGGGTTAGTCTATCCATACCTGGCAATATATATGCATTTATAATTTTCTAACACACACATTGTAAAGTTACATACATACTGTGTGTGTATGTGTATGTGTATAAGAATATGCCTATAGGATACAAGGATCACTATAACTACCTAAATATTATATCCTTGCTTCTATTACATAGAGAACAGGATTCCTAACTATATTTAAGGTTTTTAGAGATTTTAAAAAACAAACACTATGAAGATGTTACTTTTCTTCATAAGAAAAATCAAATGTTTTCTGTTTCCTAATACATATTAATGTCCCTTTAGTTGTTTCCTATGCTGAAAATTAAAATTAAAAATGATGATATTTAATTTTATATGGAAGTTGCAGTGGATTATGTAAATAGCAAAACAATTCTCAATTTATTTACATCTCAATGATATAATACAGAAATGTGACTATAACTTGAGTATCTGTTTTTGCTCAAAAGCTTTATCATCAGTAGAATAGAGGACTTATTTTCTTCAGCATTATTCATTTTATTTCCTTTCTTTGTTGTGCTTAATTTTGACATTACCTGGTTGTGCTTATTAAAATGGATGAGTTGCCATAAACTTTTGACGTGTGAAATGATTAACAATCTCTTCTTCTTGCACTTTTAAGAAACTCCATTTTGAATAATTTCAGATTTTCAGATATTATAAAGATAACACAAATTATTATCTGGCATCTGGTGTATTGTTGTGTGCTTCCTATTTGCCCATTTATTTCCGCTGNCATAAACTTTTGACGTGTGAAATGATTAACAATCTCTTTTTCTTGCACTTTTAAGAAACTCCATTTTGAATAATTTCAGATTTTCAGATATTATAAAGATAACACAAATTATTATCTGGCATCTGGTGTATTGTTGTGTGCTTCCTATTTGCCCATTTATTTCCGCTGCCCCCAGTTCTTGGGGATTCAGCAGATGTTTCGAGTTAAGTTTCCCAGATTAATCCAAGGATTCCAAATAAGGCAGGATGACCAGTTACATTTAAATTTCATAATAGTTAATAAATAATGAGTAAATATTTTGTATAAGTGTGTCCTATTAAATATTTGACATACATTTTAAAAATATTGAAATATATACATTACCATATGTAAAACAGATAGCTAGTGAGAATTTGCTGTATAACACTGGAAGCTTAGCCTGGTGATCTGGGACGAAAAAGAGGGGTGAGATGGGGAATAGGGTGGGAGGGAGGCTCAAGAAGGAGGGGAATATGATACTTATGCTGATTCATGCTGTTTTATGGCAGAAACCATCACAACATTATAAAGCTATAATAATCCATTTAAAAAATTTAAAAACTCACTGTTTATCTAAACTTCAAATTAACTAAGTGCCTGGTATTTTTCCTAGCAACTTAAGATGGAAATCAGTCAAATGGTTTAGGTCTCTTGAGTTTTCAACATTTCACTCCAGCCTTGTATGACCACAAAAACTTGGCTGATTTCTCTCTCCCTCTCAGGGGCCCTATGTCAGGTTTAGACTTCGAAGCAGACCTTCTAACTCATAAATAGAACAGGCAACCAAAAAAGGCAGAATGCTTCCAAAGGAAGCTGAGGAACATCAACTTATCTCTGAAAGTCTATCATATTTATGGAGTCTTATTCCTTTTACTCCTCATGACTACTTCAATAGTATGCTGCCTCTGGTGTTAGGAAGTATCACTATGAACAAAGCTAGTGGAGGGAATTCCCATTGAGCTATTTCAAATCCTGGAAGATGATGCTGTGAAAGTGCTGCACACAATATGCCAGCAAATTTGGAAAACTCAGCAGTGGCCACAGGACAGGAAAAGGTCAGTTTTCATTCCAATTCCAAAGAAAGGCAATGCCAAAGAATGCTCAAACTACTGCACAATTGCACTCATCTCACATGCTAGTAAAGTAATGCTCAAAATTCTCCAAGCCAGGCTTCAACAAT